>CANYLF015084307.1:0-15900 GCA_948193215.1 Bocquillonia castaneifolia
AACAAAACCCAAACAAGTACACTTTTTTTGGTATAAAATTGAGATTAAATGGAGATAGAAGTGCTTTTACTGAGATTTAGTACTATTTAATTAGAAGAATAATATTTTATATAAGGATATTATTGGGAGAATTTTGTGTGAATTTGAAGTACTATAATGTTTGCATATATTTTATTTATTTAATAACTGACTGAATGTTCAGTTTATTTAGAGGTTTTATTTCTACTATTTGAGATTATTCTTTTTACTATTTGGGAATATTTATTCACATGTTACATACTGCTCATTCACGTGAATTATAACAAAAACGACTATCAACTACCACTAAAAAAAAAACAGTCTATGGAGAGGGACACTTTAGGAAAGCGTCCTTAAAAAAGTGTCGGAATAAATTATTTTTCTTGTAGTGTATGTTCAAACATATGAATGTGCAGTTGCTTCATTATTTGATTTAGATTTAATCATTTCTTTTATTTTTTAAAAAAAATTATTACAATCTTATTCTCTAAACTTTATTTATGATTAATAATTTATTTAGACATACTCTTTGTTATCGTTTCTATTATTAAATAGTCTGAATAGATTATCATGAAATTATGTCCTGAAGAGCAATGGATCAATTGCAACTAACACACCAATCGAGAGATGCACTAAATGTATCAAAGTTCAATTTAAAAAAAAAACAGATAAATGAATTCTTATGTTACTCTCCAAGGACTCCTTGGTACAACAAGTACTGGCCTTCATCTCCCGGAGAAAAGCATCCAGTGCGAGGGCACAGTAAAATATTAGGAAAAAAAGAAATCAGAATATTTTCATTTGATTATATAAAAAAATACATTTTACTGTTTATATTCGGAAAAAAAATTATATGATACTTTTTTCATTTATCTATCTTCCTTTTTTCATTTATCTATATATCTTCATGAATTTTTGTTTTATTCATAAATAATATAGTGAAATACAAAGGCAAAAGGCACATATAAATTTCCTCTCAAACTTTACAATTTTACCCGATGCATTCCTAAATTTTACTTTTGAGTTATCGAATTTTTAAACTCATATTTTTAATGGAATTTAAATATTTTTTTCACTAGTGTCAACTTCCCACGTAGTGAAGACATGTTGAAAAGAATTTGATATATGGAAAAAATATTTAAAAATAATGAAAAATGCAAGTTTAAGGACTTAATAGGTTCAAAGTAAAGTTTAAGTGTGAATATTAAGCCTATAAATTTATATTTTTCATAACATTTAAATATTTTTTTCGTGTCATAAGTTAACTCAACACGTAGTAATGAAATTTAAAGCATATGACATTTGGCAAAAAGTGTTTAAATATCATTAAAATACAAGTCTAAAGTTTGATATGTTAAAAGTAAATTTTATGAATAAATCACGTAAAACCATAAAACATTTAAGGGCATAATTATGTATTTGACGATTAATAAAAAAAATTAAAAGAATGACTAGATTTAGTGTTGACTTTTTATACAAGAACAATCTAATATATTTTCGGCACATAATATATATAATAGTATAGAGTGATAATAAAGTAATGAAATAGATGTTTTACGTATCCAAAGTATATTAGGTTGTTATATTTTACAATTGACACATTAGGAATCAGTTATAATGTATACTTACTCTAGTATAAACCTTCAAATCAATTCATATGGTCATGGTCATAGCAGGAACACAATTGAAAAAAAAATGATAATTATAGCAATACGGGATATTTGTTTATCCTATTTGTAAGATAATGATAACCTTAAGCCATATATACATTTATGACATTCAATATTTATGAATTTGCTTAAATGCCATTAATCCTTACTTAACTTATTAATTTCTTAAAGTTACATTTTTCATAATATTTAAACATTTTTTTTATCATGAATAAACTTTATATGTGGTAAAAACGTATTGACGCAGAATTACATTCATATGATATATGATAAAAAATATATATTTAAATATTTTTAAAACAAATATAAATGTAAGGACTTAATATGTAAAAAATAATTATGTTGAGGAGTCATTCAGGTACAATCCTGAAAGTTTAAGAGTATAAATATGCCTTTTGTCATAACCACATAGGATAATGTTCCAGTCTATTCTTAGTGCTTTTCGAGTGCCACTAATTGAAGAATGAACAATAATTAAGATGGTACTGAAAATTTAACACTACAAGAAATAAAAAAAAATTATGTCGGTAAATTTTTAAAATTCGCTGGTAATTAAAAGTATCGACAGATTACCGACGGAAATATTCTATTGGTAAAACGCTCGTCGGTAATTTTACTGACAAAAGATAAATTCCGTCAGCAAAATTTATCAACGGAAAATTATGTCGGTATATTAAGACTTAAATGTACACTTTTTGTTAGCAAACTAAAATAGGGACAGAATTTCCGTCGGTAATCCGTTGGTGTATTTTTTTAATAATTAATTTAATTTATAAATTCCGTCGGTAATTTTAAAATATAATTACTTAATTTTTGAATTCCGTCGGTATTTTTTAAAAATAAATAATTAAGAATTCTGTCGGTATTTCGTCGGTAAAGTTTTTTTTATTTTTTCTGATATACTTATTTGACCTATTTAGAAGTGCCTAGTTTGAAAATTGATACATTTAAAAACATTTATGAATAAAATAAAAATTAAATACCATTACAATGGTTGGAATCTTCCTTACAGGAGACGGATTCGGGTAAGAGAGGATGCTCAATAAGCTGAATTGCAACAGCTACTAAACTCTGTTATACTAGATGATAATGAAGGTATAGATAAGTTGAAATGGACGGATAAGGATTGTGGATACAAGGCAGGTCTGTTCACAAGGTAGGTCTGTTCACAAGGTGTTTTGAAGAAAATCAACGCCCTGCTATTGTTGTCTCAACTTACAAAAATCTTTGGAAGGGTATTGCATCCCCACAGGCCCTTTATTTTGCATGGATGGCTTGTTTAGGCATGGTCTCTACTCTTCCTTTCTTTGTTTCGAGACGTATAAAGGTCACTGAAATGATTTATGCTCAACTTATTCCATAAATAGAAAAACTATTGATCATATCATTCTCAATTGTGATTGCTCAAGACCTCTTTGGAATTGGTTCTTGGGAAGGATTCATATCCCATATGTCATGCCTAATTATATACCTAAATTCTATGAATTCTGGATTTCTGCATTGTAGTGCTCTTCATACAAAGGTCTATGGCACTCTCTTTGGTACTTTATAATGTGGGAAGTTTAGAAAAGTAGAAACAGGTGTGTGTTTGATGGGAAGAATATGAACTTGAAAGGGATTATTATTTCTTGTATTTCTTAAGCTGTTTTTTATTTTAAAAGTAGGAATTCTTCCTTTCCATACTCTACAATGGATGTTTACAGCTCCTTTTCAGCAATCTTCGGATCGCATTAGGTTGTTCTTTCCCTACTAAGTTGATGTAGCCTTAAGTGTGCGAAACCTTCTTAATAGGGCTGCCACTACTTATGGTCTTTAATAATACCTCCATTTATTAAAAAAAAAATGCCATCACAATGGTTAATTAAAATTTTTTTGATAAATAATAGTTAATTAAAATTAACATATTATATGATAAATTTTGTTGTCAAAATTGTTTTAATTAAAAATAAAAGATTTTTTTCTCTTCACCATGCCTCATTGTAACCCCCCAAACACTACTCAACACCATCGCACTCCGACCACCACCCTTCCTTCATTCCTGCCCACCCTTGACCCTAGTCAATCCCTTGATGTTGCTTATTTTGAGGGTTATCCAGATGGTTGGAAGGTGATGGACCTTCAACGCATCTTTGTTTCTTACAACGTCCATGGCATCATGTCATTGGCTATGAAGAGGAATCGTAGACATCTGAAGCTTGGTTTTTACGTAGTCATCAGGATTTGAGTGTAAGCTCCATCATTGCGCAGATCAATAGGATTAACATAGGCTCATTCAGGTTGCATGCCTTCCCTGCCAGATTCCCAAACAAGCCTATACGTGCTTCTTCTCCTAGGGTTTTACCCCATGCTCCTCACGTTGAGTCTCCTCGTGCATCTCATTCTAATGCTCTACGAGACTATAGATCGTACAAGGATGTAACAAATTCAGTTGCTATGGTGAATTCTTCACCTTCTGTTCAGAAGAATTTTGTCTTCCTTGAGACTGTCTCTGTACCATCTTTGTCTCCTCTATCTTGTAACCTGATTTTAAGGGATATTCGCTACCTTGTTGATATTCACAAAATAATCTCTGAAAGAGGCCTGTTGTACTCTAACCTAGCTCCTCTAGGAGGGTTGAAAGTCCTGATCACTTTCTTCACATTTGATGAACTGAACCTCTTCTTGTTAAGGGATAGATTTTATCTTAATCACTTTTTTTGTGATGTCCTAAGTTTTGACAAATGCCCTGTGCCTACAGAACGTATTGTATAGGTAGAGTTCTTTGGCCTTCCTCTATCAGCCCTATCCCATGATTCTGTTGAATTTTTAGCCAACCAATTTGGTAGCTTCATTGGATTCCATGAAGACTTTAACATGCTGAAGAGACTTGATGTAGTCTCTTACCTTATTTCGACTACTAAGTCTTCTATAGCTGATGTATTCAACTATACGTATAGAGAATGCACTTACCAGGTCTCGGTCTCTGAATCCAAATCCCCATTTAGGTTGACGCCTTTCAACTGAAAGACGTTAATGCAGAAGATGACACTGATTCCATTTCCGAGATCCCAGAATCTCTTCAAGCTCAGGCAAGGTTTCAAACTACCCCAACATCGGCTGCACTTCCTCAAACTGAGAAATCTGACCTTCTAACGGTCCAGAACATTTCCACCCCACCACGTCCAAGCCATATGATTATTCTTGAAAGAGAAACTTCTCCAAAAGCTAATTAGCTTCCTTTTGAAACCATCTTTTGTACAAAAGATCCCACTACACAAATTATTACTCCACAAAAGCAACACTCGTACCCCACAGCCCCATCATGTCTCAAAACACCATTATTTTTTACCAATTATGATCATGGTCCACACAATTATGACCACCAACTCATAGACATAGAGACACAAGAAAAGAATAACATGGGCTCAAACAAACATAAATATAAAAAGTTTTTGCTAAAATAAGCTTAAGAACATAAAAGGAGTGCTTCAAAGGATTTAGATCTTAATCTTAAGTTGTGCAACCTTTCTAGGATGTTTAGACACTCTATTTATAGTCCCTCATGTTTTTCTAGCCGTTGCAGTAATCCAAATTTCAAAAATAGATGTTCTAGTACTTGAGACAAGTCATTTGTCTCCTATTGGAATGGTGCACAAGATTGTGCCTCCTAGGCACATGATCGTGTGTGCTGACGTGCCATGCTCATATTGCTTCTGGAAGATCTGACTTGGTAGAAATAAGAACATACACGATCATGTCTTTAGGTCGTGTGTCCTCATTATATGATCAAAGATCGTGTGTGTTGCTCGTCTGTCTTCAACTTTGAAAATTTCTGATCTTCTAGAACTCTCTCACACGATTGTGTTTGCCTACACACGATTGTGTTTAACGGAAACACACGATTGTGTGTTTCATATATTGCTCATGTGGAATGCCCTGTTTTTCTTGCTTATCTTCTATTTTTTACACACGATCGTATGTGCTGGGACACGATTATGCTTAAGAGAAAGACACGATCGTGTGTCCACACACATGATTGTGTGACATGCCTGTTTTAGAGCTTACAAGAAAATCCTTAAAAAGCTTAAGGCAAATGGATTAGGTTATTGACTTGGGGTTATTTGTGTACTTCAAAAGGAATCTTGGATTAACAGAAAACACCTTCAGATTGAATAATAATTGGAACTGATTTTGAACCAAATGATTCAACACCTTTTTCACTCATATTTTTAAGAACGAAAAAGAATTTAATTAAGGATCAACGAAACCAAAGAAGGCCGGCTCTGATACCAACTTGAAAGAAATTAGTGCAAAACCTTCTTTGATTCTATTCTCTGATAAATGTATTGGACAATTCTGCACAAATATATTGTCATACTAGCTTACGGTTATGGACATTTACAGTAATTAAGGAATCAAATATTACATTCTAGGAAACTACTGATTATATACAATCTTGGGTAATCAATGAAGAAATCTCTAAGATTTTGGAGAGAAAATAGGAAACAAATCACAACAAATTGTCCATTTCATAACCTGATATTTTCTCTTTTTATAACTTATTTTATTTTATAAAAAAAATTGTTACATTGCATTCATCTTAAATTTTATGAGTTCCTGTTATATTTAAACACTTAAATTTTTATACTTTATATTCACTCTATGTGTTTCAACAGCCTCTCCAATATTTTTGAATATTTTTCTATATTTAATAAATAATTTACTACAAATCTTTTCATATTTATAAATTAAAATTTGGAATTATAAATTTTTTATTTCTCCTCAATCTTTCAAATATATCTTTTATGATTTTATATTTTATTAAAATATAAAAAAAAATATTATTTATATATAAATGCTAAATTTTTAAAAATTATTTATCTACAAAAATATCAACTATTATTTTTAAAAGAATTATATAGGTAGAAATTAAGATGAATCAATGTGTGGGTAAACCACTAGTTTGTAATAAAATAAAATAGTGGTGAAGGTGTGCACACCTTTGATAAACCTGGGTTCAAATTCTAGCTCGTGTGATTTTTTGTTGGCTTTGAACCCAAACTGCTAATCACTTTGTGATTTGTTGGATTCAAACCGGAGATATAAGCAATTTATGGAAGTATTTGGTGACCCGCTGAACTATTTCAGTTTGATTCGGTTTAATTACACTTTGTAGAACAACTCGTCGGTTAAAAATTGGAAATGATGACGGTTTGATTCGGTTTGATTTACACTGTTAATACATATTCCTAAACTCGTAATACAGTAGCAAAAACTTCATCTTCAGAGTGACACGACATCGCCTACTACCCCTTTCAAGAACCTTCCATTTACAATAAAACCAAACAAAACAGTCCTTCCTTCATAGTTACACAACAACATTGCCTACTGCCTCATTGTTTACACTTTAAAAAAAAAAAAACATCACTTTTCTTTTCCTCTGTCACATTTGGCCTCTATTAATAATACTGATTTGAATTAGGTTTTATTAAATTAAAAAAAAAATGTTTAAGAAAGCAGTAGAGGCAAAATCTCATCAAAGGCTATCTGGAGCTGACAGAAAGAAGCTTAAACGAACTCTCAGAGATAAATTCCCTCGCGCCTCTGATTCCGATTTTGATATTTTACTTCCTCCGAAAGTACCAATCTTATTTTATTTTATTTTATTTTTTTCATTTTTAATAAACTTAAATTGAATTGAATTAATAATTTTTACGATTTTGATTGCTATAGGCAGAGGTAACAGTAGCAAAGTTTCAAAATAGAGTGCATGTGTATGGCGTAGAAGGTGGCTATCCTGTGTTCTTCGATGTTGATGGCCGTGGCTCTGATATTTTCCCCACAGGTTTATTTTCTTTTACTTATTTGTTTATTTATTTTTATGAATATAGGGATTGCTGAAGCTGAATTGTAATTAATTGTTAGATTATATATTGATTGTTATGTTGCGTTTTCTTTTTATTATAATTGCAGTTTTTGCCCTGTGGAATGTACCTGAATTGTTGCCTTCTTTTACGCTGAAGGGCGGTGAGGTCTCTCGATTTGTCATTGGTGGGGCTGATTTGATGTTCCCTGGTATTAGTGTACCTCCTGAAGGTCTGCCCTCCTTTTCTGCTGGAGAACCCTGGGCTGTTAAAGTTCCTGGGAATCCAGCTCCTATAGCAGTAAGCCGTCTTTCGAGTGTTTTCAAGATTTAATGCATGTGTGTATTTATATTGTTCGTAATGTTGGTTGATTTCTTTAGTGCTTGTGTTGGAAATGCTTGCTTTAATGTAGGTTGGTTCTACTACTATGAGCAGCACTGATGTGATAAAAGCTGGAGTGCGTGGAAAGGCATTGAGGATAACTCACTATTATAGGGACTTACTTTGGTATGGATGTCTGACAACTGTTTGAGATTGATTAGTACTGATGAGTTCCTTCTGTCTTTGACATGCTATCCGAATAATCTGCAGGGAGTCAGTTGAGGGGCATTATGTGCCGAATTCTGGTTTCTTTGAAGATGTTGTCTTTGAGGATCCTGCTTTCTCATCGTCAGTTCAAGTTTCTGATTCATGTGAAGGTGCTAGTGATGCTTTAGATGATCAGCAGAATGAGGTAGAGGCTAATGAAATTGGGGAACCTGCTAATGTAAATGATATTACATCGGAAGCACAGCCTTCTTCAATTAGAGAACTTGATTCTAAAAATGGTATCATAGAACAAGTCACTGCGGATGTGGGTGATATGAAAGTAGCGGATGATGTTGCTGCTGATGAATCAACTGTTGAGGAGCAGCACACATTGTCAACTGAGGATGTGGATGTTTATTTGGACAGATGCCTGTTGCAAGCTCTGCATACAACTGTTAAGGACAAAGATCTTCCGATGCCTGGAAGCACTCTATGGTATGATGCTTATAAGAAGTCTGCATGTCTGTGTGTCTTTCTCTCACTCTTTCAAACACATGAATCGACCATCTGCATTTTTACATACTGTGTTTTACCTTTCTTATCAGTTAATGTGGTTGGATAGATTTGCATATTATCATCGTGCAAATTTGTTTCCTAGGGTATGTTTTATGTGGTTGCACATCCATATTTCAACTTGCATGTGGTACAGACTGGTTCAATTATTTTAAGATTAAGCTTTTGTTGTCTCTGTATATGAAGGATATCATGTTGCATGTGGAATCTATTATGATATCAAATTGACATAGTTTATATGCTACATGTATCGTCTGTGATACTTAAAAAGCAATTTCTCATGATCACAATTAGCTGAATTACTTTTGGATATTACTACATGTACCTTTTGTTATACTTATTTAGATGGAAATTTTGTTGGTAGCCCTATATTTGCATTTTGTTTATACAGTTTGTTGTTGCGGCTTTTATGTTATTTCTTGTCTAAATTCTTTTATGTGGCTACTGATCTATCATCATTTGATATGTTTGCAAAGGGACAGATTATAGAGTTTTTGTGTAAAATTCACTTGGGAATGGTGTTGCTAGGAATGATTGATTAATGAATTGCGTTGGAATGTGTTTGATTTTGACCCTATCACCCTAAAGTTATTTAGTTTTTAATTTTGGTTCACATATTTCCAATTTTTGTGGCACATTGTTCCCACATCGTTGATGATTGTTGGAACACATTGACATGACACAACTTGTGTGCTTCATTTTTCAACTTAACTTGGCAAATTTAATTTTTTGAATTGCTTTGTCGAACAAATCTGGAACTTGGACTTGGGTTTTGTTTGTTTGTTAAAATGTCTTTGTTTTTTTAGTTGTCCAGCGGAGATTGTTCTTTGCCTTTTGAAGCTTGTAGGAATTTGATTTTCTTTCAATTTGTAACATCATGATAAAATTAGGAGCTGCAGGAATTCAATATGCTTCCCTTCATGTAGTAAATAAAATTATGTAAAGAACAGAAGTTGTGGTTGTAATTAGCATGAGTGACAGTCAATGGCAGGCAACGGTAGTTGCACTGGTATACAAATTCCGATGTGTTTCTTTAAACCACACTAACTAAGCCTTTAATATTTCAAAGAACTGAACTTTGTTATCTCATGAATCGCTTGTTTTGCTGATCAAAAACTTCTTAATTCTTTTTCTTCTTTGTCTGACAAAAATGGTTGGGTTTGCTTTTTGGTCTTTGTTAGAACTCATTATATCTTTGTGTTGTGCCTATTAAAGTTTAAAACCTGAACTTACAAGATCCAATTCACATTTGAGATTAAGGTGTTTGTGATATTGACTTTGGAGTTGTTAGGTTTGATGGTAGTTATCTCTGACTAATGTAATGTTTTATAAGAATACAGTCACCTGGATATTAATGAAGATATTTTTCACTTTACTTTCACCTTGCACACAAAAACAAGCCATTGCATGGTCAAATGCGCTAAATAAGCTTGATATCATACTGGACGAAGATTCATCTTATGTGATCCATTCTGTAGATCTGCAACTTTAATCCTGCATAGTGAGTTCACTATCATTTGCCATAATTTGTTCTATCATTGCTTGTAATAAAACTAGCTGCTTGCCCATTTTGTGCAGGTCAAATCATGTCTTACCTTGTAGGCCTTCAGGTGTCATGCTAGATATCAAGAAATCTTCCCACAAGAAACTGTCAAAGTGGCTACAAGCTAAATCATCTGCAGGATTGGTGAGTTCTATGTGCTCTCTCTAGAATATTAAAATCTTTTGAGGCCATCTCTTAGTTATTTTGCACTGCAGAATCTATGAACTGAATTTCATAGCCATGCAATGTAGCACATATTGTTTCTTGGTGTCTCTTAAGTTAGTTCATTGTCAGTGTTTATAATTTGTTCTCTTAATTACGTTTATCAATATTTAGGCACATTGTGATGAGGTAAGGTTCATTTGCTTGCCTGTGAATGTATTAGAGGGTAATTGCTCGTAACTTAAGGTTTTCCAGTGTCATGGGCTTGTTTTGTAAGCAACCTTTTTGTACAGAAGTCGGGGAAAGACCTCTTGACTTTTCAGAATTTGCGAAGAAGCCTCAAGCCTCATTGTGTGCTGGGGGTGGTGAGAAGGCATTTCATTGCTCATGAACCCAAGTCAAATAAGGTTCCTATCTTTAGGGGTGTGAATTTGGATCTTTTAGGGGATGCCAGATGAAACAGGTCATTTGCTTGGTCTATAAAAATAGACATTCTGAATGTCTAGGAATGGATGGGATTAAAGTAGCATGTCTATGAAGTTCCTGGTATAGGTATATAAATCTATACCGAGTGAAATTCTAGGGGAGAAAAGTGACGATTCATCTGCAATTTAAAATCCAATGTGCCTAAGAATTCCAGACAAGACAAAGACCCTTGGGAACAGATCCTGTGCATGGCTAATGAGTTGTTAATTACCCAGCCTTGACAGCTAAATGCTTTAAAATTACTCTGACTGTAAACATACAATTATCTTGGAAGTTGTAAGTTTACATTGCTTGAAATTATTCTGCATTCACACTTGGAGTCTATAGATGATCAGGACAGAAATGAGCGAGGATTAATGGACATTTGAATCATGCCTCACTACTTTTATTTGTTTGAGCAATATTGTCTAGTAGCAGAAGTAGTAAGCCTTTTAAGTATCCATCTGGTTGCTTGGTCTCAAGTTTCACATATATCCGAACAAAATTCAAAGACCTATACTTTTCTCTTCAATTTTAGATTCTTATTATTTTTTTATTTTCATTATATTCAAGCCGTTTTAAGGTATTACAATTACAGGGCTACATCCTGTGGAGGGCTTCAATTTTTGTGGTTCTTGTTACTGGCACTTGTTTTAATCTTTAATTTTTTTTATTATTAATTAGTATTATGTTGGTTTTATTTTGTTGCTTCTTTCTTCTCTACTTGATGAAGTTGAAAACAATGGCATGTATTGCAAACGTGGCATTGATGGATGATAAAAATTATTCATTTCCTTGGTGTTTGTTCTTGTGAGATAATTGGCATGCACTTATATTATAATGAGAGTTTTAATTTTTGTGGACAGATTTCAGTAAAGGAAGACAAACATAAGAAGGAAACCATTTTAGTTTCCATTAATCGAAGTCATCCGGATTACTCATTCTTTAAGCCAGAGAAGAGGAAGGAACAAAAAGTTGATCAAGCTGGTGATCAAGCTACAAGTGAAAGTCGGTCCAAAAAACTGCTAGAAGTGGCAGAGATCTATAAACCAAGCGTACACATGAATCCCATTTTTGCTTCTGTTGGTGCTGATACAGGGAAACTCTACAGTGCTTCAGAAGCCTCTGATATTGCATTCAAGTATGTTGAAAGAGAAAATCTGGTTAAGCCAACGAACAAGTCCTTCGTAGTTTTAGATGTAACATTATGTGATGCTTTGTTCAAGGGAACAGTTAAGAAAGGATCAACATATCCAACTGAGATTCATAAGAAAGATCTGGGGTCAACATTTATAAGCCGCATGCAACCTCATTATATTGTGACCAGGGGAAGTGATTCAGCTGTTCGAAAAGGTTCACTGAAGACAATTCAAATTGTAACAGAAAGGCGTCAAGGTAACAAGAAGGTGACAAAAGTCTCTGGTCTTGAACAATTCTTGATGGATGCTGAAGCATTGGGATCGGAGCTGCAGAAGAAGTTTGCTTGCAGTACATCGGTGCAAGAGCTACCAGGTATTGTTTCCCCAATTCTTTTGTTGGGAGCTGGATGGAACTTGTGGTTATTAGTAAGAAAATTTGTATTGCTGCTTATCCAATCCGCTTGTTCTGTCTCAATGTGGCGTAGCTACCATTGAATTAGAAGGACGATCTTGTCCAGATTTTAGGTGCACTTAATATTTTCTGGAGAAAGATAACTAAGCACATTTTATCTGATGCTAAACTGCATGTTGCTTTTACATTTCATAGTTATATTTTCCCAACTAATAGGGCATAATATAGAACTAACAAAATTGGTGTTTGTTAGCATTTTGTTTGAAGTGTATGTACACACACAAGTATTATGTTATTTATTCCATCAAGGAAAATAGATGCATTACTTTGAAGATGGCTATGGTTATAGCTTAAAACTGTAAGTTGAGTGATCCTATTGGTTGTACTGATGGCAAACCATTTCTAGTTACAATTTAGTGGTTTTGTCTCTTGTGGTTGTGATCATATTAGTTGAAGTGGTTTGTGATGATAGTGCTGTTGCCCCTGCACTACAAGTAGATTAATGGACTATCCATCATTGACAGTGATGATGCATGGCATCAATTCGGGTGGCAGGATTAGTTAGTTGCTGATAGTTGTAACACTTGAGAAGTTCAGAGTATTGATTATGCCTTTAGTTTTATGCTGAACATATGTGCTTGTCATATCTGAAGTTGAACTGCTCATCTTAGTCAAAACTCTGGTATTTTTTTTCAAGTTTCCATTTCCAATTCTTCCCATTTTCATAGCATATGAATTGAACAGAAATGACTTGCGGCATTGTCATGTGTAAATAACTCTGCATAGCATGACAGTAGGGCCAATTTGATATGATAATGTTGTTACAATCATTGTAAAGCATTTTGATCTTCTCATTACCTTCATTTGCTTGACCCTTGAATTTTTTTATATTGCATTTTCTCAGGCAAGAAAGGGAATGAAGTTCTCATTCAAGGTGGCGTGATTGATGATTTGGCACGACATCTAGTTGAACAATATGGGGTTCCAAAAAGATATATTGAGGTTCTTGATAAAACCAAGAAGTGAGAAGTTTTCAAAGGTAAGTTTTTCTTTAAGCGGTTAATCTCATATGGCACAGATAGGTTGATGAATTCTCACATTTACAGAATGGACATTTGCTCTTCTTTCTGCCCTTTTTAGGATTATTTATCCTCTGTATAAAAGAGTGTATGGCATTTTTCTAGTTAAGTTAATTAATATGTATCTTTTATATTTTCTTATTTGTATTATACTCCTATTTCATTAGGCACTGTTTTCTCCTTCTGATGTTTACTTGATCTCTTATGATTGGATAGCAATGAAATCAATGTAAATATGGAATTCGTTTTTCTTTTGTCTTTTAATTTGCCTGATTATGTTGTTCTCCAATTAAGAGCTAAACATGCATTTTTATTGCTGATTCGTTCCTCAAAGTGTATTTTATGAAGAACGCCATGCATTTCTGGAAAAAAAAGGGTTAGTCAGATTTTATGCAGTGATTTAAAAAGTTCAGATTCCAACCGTTCTTTTTTTCCTGCAGTGGCAATAGCTACTGTAGAATCTATTGCTGTCTCCTGCATGTTGCATATGCCCATTTTGGTTAAATTTGTTGTTGAATAGATTTATTGCCCTTATTTTCTCATTTTACGCATTATGGTTTTCCCTAGTTCTTGGCTGGAAAGAGTTATTATAATTATTATCATTACTATTGTTGTTTGTAATTCTTACTACTACTACTACTAGTATTATTTTAAGCTTATTTTGTGGGATTCGATCTACAGTGTGCATAATTAGTTTGAAAATCTCCCGGTCACTGCATAATTCTGGGAATTAAAGTTCATATGTATAATAATGTATGTAGGAATTTTTAAGACTAACTAAGCTAGGTTGTAACATCCAGAGTTACAAGTTAATATGGCTGCTCCTGATGGATATGCTCTGGGTTGGCAACATTTGAAGTTCTGAGCTGAACACCTGCCTATTTTACATTCTTCTTTGATTGATATTAATAGGCTGATGCACAAGCAGAGGACCAGGAAATTTTTATTAAGCTGGTTTAATGTTTGTCCTGATAGCATCTGTCAGGAGGTTCATGGGAAATTTTGGCCTCTTGTCTGTAATATCAATCTTAGTGCAGATTCCATAAATGGGTCAGATCCATTTTTGTTACACTTTTTAAGATTGAGAATTTTACTAGTTTGGGTGGAGTATTTACCTTCTTATGGAGCTCTGTTACCATGTAAGTAGGCTGCTTATACTGTGACCAATATCAATTAAGAATATAGGAGACAATGAACATGTATTAGTGTGATACTGGCAGTGTAAGGTCTTTATGGCAGTGTTTTTTTCCCTATATGTCATGTCTGTTCATGCTTGAATGAAGTGCCTAAAGTCGGGCTGCTTTGAACAGGGATTGGATCATGACAAGACTAGGAAGGGTGGGGTTATATTTTTAGAAGTGGAGAACTATCTCTTAGTTTGTATGTTGATACAAATATGGTACACGCTCTGTTTCAATAATTGCTAATATGTACAGATGTTTCACAAAATTCTTTGATTTCAGAGACATAGGCACATACAACTCATGTTTTTCCTCTCAATATAGACGTGTAGCTTATTCATCATGCTACGTATTTGTTCAATTACACATTTACATATTGCCCCAGCCATTTCACTATCAAGTAGTTGAATTTTGTTATCATTATTTTTGTTGAATAATGATGCTAATGGTTTTTTTTTTTATACTTTTCTTTTCTAGATGATCACTATGTTTTACATTTAGATGCATGATATGGTTTTCTGAAACTATAATTCATTCTTCCATAGGATGGAGAATTCTGGATGTTGCAGAAGAATGCACCTGCTGGACTGCAACTCACAACCTCAGGAGCTGAATCTGTGCACTGAAATTTTGATCGAAATTCTGGGATGGACTTTTAGGCAGAGGTTAGAAGTCAATATTCCTTGAACTTCCTTGTATACAATGAAATAGCGTACAAATTTTCTCCAGCGCTAAATACAACTGTACAAGTCTAATACGATGTCCTACAAATTTGTGAGATTAAATTTAAAGAAATCAATTTGCTTAAGCCGACTTCTCAACTTTTCCTATTAAATTATATTCATTTTCTTTTACAACAGTTGCAATATTCATTTTATTTCTAGATGATCTGGTTTCTTTTATTGCTGGTTTTGATATTTTTATTTGATAAGATTTCAGGTTGGCCATTATTATTATTTTCCCCCTGAATTATGAGCCAAGACAATTATTCATGGCAGTAGCATTTCATTGGTTTTAGACTGGTCTGGTTAGGCGTAGGTTTATTTATCTGTTTATATTTCAGGATGTGACTTTCAAGCACTGCCCCATTGCGGCGGTGCCCGTTAGTAGTATAACGTTGATTTCATTTACATATTTTGCACTCCGACTTTAATTCCAGACAAATTTAGATGGATGGTTCTGTAAATTTTATTTTACTCTCTCTAAACAAAGAATAATATACTCGAGCTAAATGCCACTTTGGATGACCCTTCGGTCAACATATTTGAAAAAAGGGTATATTTTATC
>CANYLF015085662.1:0-20757 GCA_948193215.1 Bocquillonia castaneifolia
TTTGAGTTTGGTGCAATAATCTGTGTGATGCCCGTTCACTTGATGAAACTCGTAGTAAGCATTGGAGTCATAGTTAGGAGCATCTAGATTTGGTTGCATTTTAACTGTAGTAGGCTCCAGCAAACCTTGTTCTTCTAACCTTTTGAAGATCTTTGATAAGGGCTCATTGAGATTCAAGTAGCCCTTGTGCTTGTTGGATTTTATTACAACTTCATTAACTTGAGCTTTCTCGTTCTCTTCAACTTGGTACCTTTCATCAATCAAGTCTTGAATCTTGTGCTTGAGCTTTATGCAATTGTCAGTGTGATGACCTGGGACTAGGTGGAATTGACAATACACATTGGGATCATATAGAGGAGAGCGAATGTTTGGAGGATTATTGGCTAGTTCAGACTTAAGAATTCCATGCTTCTCCAACCTTTGAAAGATTTCCGAAGGAGGTTGGTTAAGCCTAGAAAACTTGCGCTGGCTTAGAACCACATTCACCACTTTAGTTGAACCCATATGAAGACATCCTTCTTGGGTTGGTAGCATATTTGGCTCCATCACACCTTGATGTTCTATTTTTCCAGAGATCTTTGAAGGTGGTCATTTGTCACTCAGTCTCTTCCCTTAAAATCCTAATTTACCGAACTCATTCATGCGATTGGGGAACCCTCCTAATGGCACGGGGTCGGTCTCCATCCTTTCAAACTTTCCAGGCTGGCTTGCAATATAGTTCATAGGTGGTTGTCCCAAGAATTCCCTCAGCATGGACTTCACTTCATCCCTCACTATTTCACGGATTTGTTGGGCGTCCAAGGTGTACTTAGGAGGATTCATGTTGCTGCAAAATGAGAGGTTAGCATGCTCTGTCATGTATACAAGGGATGCATGTATTCATGAATGCAATCATTACAAGGGGACACAAGTAGCAAACGTTAGTCAAACACACATACTACCAAGTGGCAGACCTTCCAACCTTATTTCTCCCACACACGTATTCGTTTGGCTAGTCAATATTCCTAGGAATTGGCCCGGGCTATCGCACCAACAGGGGATGCTATTGCTGACGTAGTATGCTTGTTTGCACACAAAAGAGGCTCTCAACATTCAAGCCAAATAATAAGTCATTATTATGACCTTATCCCATATCTTTGCTTTAACGAACTCCCTTAATGTTCCCTTTTTTCTAGGGCCATTTTAGTGTCAGTCAGGTACAATTAGACCGACACACCAACATCCCTTTCTTAAAGGTAGTAATCAAGGTTGTTCTTCCCAATTCTAAACGACCTTATGCTATAAGGTTGCACTAGTCAGGTACAATTAGACTAATGCTTCCTCCATAGGTGACAATTAGGCATTGAGTTAAAACAATGACACTAGATTCAGGCATTATAACGGCTTCATGGCATCACATAAAAAAAGCAATCATTTGGTAAGTCCTAGAGGAAGTTGCTACAGTCATTACATGGCTTTGGTCAGGTTTAAGTAATAGAAGGATCCCATGGAAGGAGAACTCCCATTAACCATCTCCCTCTTTCAAAAAAGGTTTAAGTGACGGTAGGACATTTAGCTCAGAATTTCCCATTAACTATCACTCATTAACCATAATAAAGATGGTAAGCGATAGTAGGACAATTCCATCTATGAGTGGTAGTCTTTGATTTCGCCTCCTATGAAGAACTCTTATAAATCATAGGCGGCTTGACCAATGGTACCCGTGAGGTAGGGTGTTTTAATGCAAGAATGAATGCAAAGAAACTAGAGATTAGCATAATAAAAAGAGTATTGGTAATCACTTGAATCATAAGTCTATCTATTAATACTCTTAGTGGAGTCACCAAACTGCAGACAAGGAGGTTTTGCCTCAGAGCCTGAGCCATGACTAACAACTGCGGCACTGTGTGTTCAGTTACGGGGCTGAAGTGCTAGTCGCCACCCGAACCGGCATCGGGAATAACTTACAAGGTGTACACCCCGATTCCTCATAAGAATACGAAAGGCGCATTGACCCCAGAGATTTAATGATCCAACTTATCAATTCTTAGCACGTAATTCTTTACCCAATACTCCTTGTATTATGCCAACCTTCATTCCTTCTAATAAAGCAATAAAACACATATACAGTTATAACCTACCTTTTACATACAAACATGCAATGGTGAGTTTCTAATAACAAACAAGAGTTAATTTTAACAATTACCAACCATTAATTAGGATTAATTTACATGCAAAAAGTGATAATAAATAAATAACAACCAACACAGCAACACAACCTAGGGTTTCTACCATTTTAACCTAAAAACATTACCAAATAGCATTGATTAACCAATTTCATGCAATAAAATAACAAAACAATTACCAAAGAAGTTACAAAATACTTACCTCGTTGTTGCATTGCACGTGAAAGCTATTGTATGCAAGTATGTCGACTTACAGAACCACATATCATGACAAAACAGAACCCTAGGAAGCTGATGGAGTGCCAATGCCACTTCAGGGACTGGCCTTTGTGCCCAACGCCACTTGCGTACAGGTGTTTGGGCCCAATGCCACTTGCCTACAGGAGTTGGTGCCCAACACCAGTCGTGGTAGTGGCATTGGTAGCCAGAAACAACCAGGATGCTAGAAAATAATAAAAAATGGAATTTTCGGGTTTACCAAGCCCGAAAAATAACCAAACAATAATGAAAATGCATAAAGCAAACATTAAACACATCATAATGCATGAAACATGTCAAAATAACCTAGATCTAATCATGACATGCTTAAAACGCAAAAAAGACACAAACTTTGCAAGTAGAACATTCAAAGATGCAAACTTTACATAAAATAAACGTGTTTATGCTTTAGAATGACATTTATAATGTAGATCTGACATAGAAACATCATTTAAAACATTTAATAATAAAAAGATGCAAGCCTTACACATGAAACATTAAAAGATCACAACTTTACATGTTAGCATACCAAGAAACAAGGTTTATGCATGAAAACATACAAAGATGATAACTTTATGCATTAGAACACAAAAACAAACAATTTTTATGCATTTGGCATTGAATGATTCAGATCTGAAATAAAACATACAAAAACATGCAAAGAAAACAACTTTAAGCATGCATAATGCATGTATATGGCATTTAAACAAAAGAAACATGCATAAACATCTTTTAAACATGTAAAATAGCATATTACAGCAATAAAAACAAGTTAAAACATCATGCAAATCATGAAAACATTAAAGAAAATAAAGATTAGAAAACTTACCTTGTAAGGAATCGAATTGGAAGTGCTTAAGTACGCTTAGATCTGATTTGAGTGACTTTTTGGTTGCTTTCTAATGATTTACAGCCACTGGAATATTGATTCAATGGATTATATGCTTTAAAACACCTTTGAATGCTAAAAAGATGTCAACTTTAAGAGCTTTTGTATTTGCAATATGAAAAAGTGAAATGTTTTACTATCAAAGGAATTTAGAGCGTTGGTATGAAAAACCAAACCCTAAAATTCGTGTAAGCTGCTATCCTCCCCCAAAAACCTAGTTTTAAGAGCCTATTTATACCCAGTTTAGGTTAAAACTAAAGCTACGGTTACCACAATCAGTTTTCAAGTAAAACACAATGACTTGAGCTTAAAGAAAAGGTTATTTTGGTCAAAAATAGTCCTCCAGGGCTTTGGGACGCATGTACGACTCGTACGGGCCATTCCGAGCCAAAACAGGTTGAAAACGGGATTTTTATACTAAAAAATCATGCAACTGGCATTCGTGACCCAATGCCAGTCTTTCTTGTGGCGTTGGGGCCAACGTAAGTCACATGAGTGGTGTTGGTGCCAATGCCAGTCAAAAGAAGCGCTGGGCCCAATTTCACTCAAAAGAGTGGCGTTGGGTCCTTTTGGGCCTCTAAACTTCAGATTTTGCAAAATTGTATAACTGAGAAAACGTGCGGAATAGCCTAAACTATCAACCCTCAAAATTTCAAGAAATTTTAATACTTGAAAAGAAAGTTATGATAAAAATCGTCTAAAAAATGCACTATTTATGCTTAAAACATAAGTTTTAGGGAAAACATGCTCTGTAAGTTTAGAAAATGATATGAATGTAGCTATGCAATCTCTAAAAAGTAATTGTCAAGTCAATTCATGCTATTTAAAATATGAACAATCATCACTGGGCCTCTGAGCCGCTTCCATATTCCTGCATCAAAAGTTAGGTTTTAACACTCATAAATTAAGCCAAAGTCCATTGATGAAGTTATTGAGGATGAAAATTGGCTTATGGCAATGCAAGAGGAGCTAAATCAGTTTGAAAGAAATCAAGTGTGGAGTCTTTTTCCAAAGCCAAAAGATCACACCATTATAGATACCAAATGGGTGTTCCGGAACAAGCTTGATGAGCATGGAAGTGTAGTTTGAAACAAGGCAAGACTAGTGGCTCACCATTACAATTGAGAAGAAGGAATCGATTTTGATGAAACTTTTGCACCGGTTGTCAGGCTTGAGGCTATTAGGATGTTATGTGCATTTGCATTCTACAAGAACTTAATGCTTTATCAAATGGATGTGAAGAGTGCCTTTTTGAATGGGTACTTGAATGAAGAGGTATATGTCAAACAACCTCTTGGTTTTGAAGATTTTCATAAACCAAACTCTGTCTTCAAGCTAACCAAGGCACTGTATGGGCTAAAACAAGCACCAAGGGCATGGTACGAGAGGTTGAGCAATTTCCTGCTAGAAAATGGCTTCAAAAGAGGAAAAGTGGACACCACACTATTCATCAGAAATCAACTTCAGGATATTTTGATTGTTCAAGTCTATGTTGATGACATAATTTTTGGGTAAACCGATGTCAAACTAAGCAAGGGCTTTGGTGAGAAGATGAAAAGTGAGTTCAAAATGAGTATGATAGGTGAACTGAACTTCTTTCTTAGTCTTCAAATCACGCAATGCAAAGATGGGATCCTCATAAATCAGTCCAAGTACACAAAAGAGTTGCTAAAAAAGTTCAAATTGGCTGAAGCTAAATCTGCCAAAACTCCCATAAGCACAAATGTGAAGCTAGAAAAGGATGACAAAGGTAAAGATGTTGATAGTTAGATGTACAGAGGTATGATAGGCTCTCTCCTTTACCTTACAGAAAGTAGACCTGATATTCACTTTAGTGTTTGTCTTTGTGCTCGGTTTTAAGCTAATCCAAAGGAATCACATTTGATAGCTTTGAAATGAATTTTTAGGTACCTTGTGGGAACCCAAAACTTAGGTCTTTGGTACCCAAAGGACACCTCATTTGTCCATGTTGGCTATAGTGATGCAGACTTTGCAGGTAGTAAAGTTGATAGAAAAAGCACATAAGGAACATGTCAATTTCTTGGAGCTAGTTTGGTATCCTGGTTTAGCAAGAAGCAGACATCAATAGTTTTATCAATAGCTAAAGCTGAATACATCTCTGCTGGGAGTTGTGTAGCTCAATTCCTTTGGATAAAACAACAGCTTGAGGACTTCAGTTTGAGGTATGATCATATCCCTATTATGTGTGATAATAAAAGTGCAATAAACCTGTCCAAAAATCCCCTATTGCACTCTAGAACTAAGCACTTTGAAATTAGGCATCATTTTATTAGGGATCATGTTCAAAAAAGAGACATTGAGCTAATCTTTGTGCCAACTGAAAATCAGCTTGCTGATATATTTACCAAACCATTGCCTAGGGAACAATTCTGTAAAATTAGAAGAAATTTAGGCTTGATGCTTGCTGATTCCTAAATTAATATTTTCTTCATTTCTTTAATATGTACATACTTATATAATATAATGCAATTTTTTTCTTCCTTTGCTTCCCATGAATAGTATGTCCTTAACATGACTAATTTAATGGTTTAAATTGTATGGTTTGTCTTATTGGTCAATTTTTCATTTATGATTGGGTCTGAATATCCTTTATCAATTCTATTCTTGTAGCATTATTAATAATAATTTTCTTGATTTACTTGATATATTACATGTTAATTGTACCTAAGAGTTAATTAAACCCATAAGCATATTTAGATAAATATTTAAGGTTAAATCAGTTGGACTCCCTCTTTATTACTTGTCAAAACCCACTAACCATTCTCATTTAGGCCTAAAACTCATTACAGTTAACCTAGCCCACATCTGCCAAATAATCTCCTTCTTAAAACTCAAAATGAAACCCTAGCCTCTTATTTCTCTTCTAAGCCGTCACTCTCTTCATCTTTCTCTCAAACACACAGCCAAACACATTTCCCATGTTACTCACCTAAAGTCTTTCTCATCTATGGTGAAATCTGAAAAGAAAAAGAGAGAAGACTCAAGCTCTAGTAACTCTTCAGAATCGAGCATATGAGAATCAAAGAAGATAAAAACAGAAAAGGATATAAAGGAGAAAATCAAAAAAGAAGAATCAGACAATGAAATGGGAGTTGAACTCATGATGGCCTATAACAAACTGATGGAAACAAAATTTCTTGACTAGGATTTATATGGCAGAGATGATTTTCCTTTCAAGAAATGGTTAAAGAGGCAGGGATGGATAAAGTTTAACAAAACTAAAGAGGTAGTTTATGAGAGGTTGATCAGAGAGTTCTATGGGTCCATTTAGAGGAAGGACGACTTTACTTTTACAATCAGATTGAAGGACAAAGAGTACACTGTCACTCTCAAAACTCTGTCTAAAGCCTTGCACATTCCAAATGAGGGAACCAAAATCGGAAAGAACACAAAGATGAAGGATGTTACTGGCTTTGATATGTAGAAATTTGGAAAGAAAATCATCAAAAAAGGGATTCAAATGCGATCCAGCAAAACCAACTGCTAGTTTTCTGAAACTAAGCTTCAAGGTACTTCATCAATTTATTAATCTTTTTCTTTCTCCTAAACTTTGTAGTCATCAGTATGTGAACCCCTTGGAGATGTATATTATATGGCATGTTTCTGAGAAAAAGTCATTTAATATGTGTTATTTGATGATGAATTGTATGTTGGATCTGTCACCAAATAAAAGTTTGCCCTTTGGTATGTTTCTAACAACCCTTTTCAAGTACCTTGAGGTCAGTTTTAGAGGTGAAACTTATGTTCTTGTGAAGGGCAGTGTCAATGATGACTCTTTAAGAAAGATGGGCTGGGATTACAAAAACAACAGTCCTATTAAGGAAGACTACAAACTAGATGATGATAAGAAGAATGAAGCAAAGAAAAAGAAAGTGGTGAAGAATGAAAGTAAGTAGGACATGAAAGAAATTGCGCCATCAAGAAAAAGGTCAAAAAGGAAGCAAGCTCTGAAGAGAATGATGTTCCTGATTCTAAACACGATGACAGTATAAAGGAGGTTAACTCAGGGAGTCAAAAATGCATCTCTGAAAATGCTGCAACTTCAAAGCTAAAAAAGGGTGCATAGGCTGGAATTTTAGATGCAGAGCTAAGTAAGATTGAGAAGCTTGTTGACAAAATGGAATTATTGCTAGTTAAGGCTTCAAAACTTAAGTCTCTGGTGGTAGGCTTTGAGAAGATAACAACTGACGCAGTCAAGATTAATCAAGCACTGGAGAAATGTTAGTGATTATCTACTAAAACCGTTAAAGAAGAAAAAGTGGTTCACAAGCTAGAGATACTGGTTGACATGTTTGAAAAGATGGCGTCTATTTTTCCTCAGTCTGGTTCACTACAAGGTGTAACTGATGAAGAAAAATCTACTAGTTTGATGGATTTAAAACTCTAGGCATTGGATTCTCCAAAGATCAAGAAAGGTGCTGATACAAAAATAGAATTTGTAACTAATATTATCTCTAAAATTGTCTCTCAAGCCTCTACAAAATCCAAGCCAAAAACCAAGCATCCAGCCACCAAACGTGTCACTAGAGCTGCCAAAAAGACCTCAACTACCATTTCTCCCGCTGAGCCTCAAAGTGAAGGGTTGTTTGATTAAGTTGCTTTACTTAATATTTATCTAATTATACTTTTGGTATCTTTGTATAAAACCCTATTTGGTTAAAACTTAGGCTCTTTTAATGTGGGAAAGAAAGGGGGAGTAGTTGCATGTATGTTACTCTATTAGTTTGCCCCTCTTTCTGATTTTGTGCATGATTGACTAGGATTCCTTGATGAGGATATGACCTGAACTAAGTATCTACTGCTAGTATATGGGCTCCTTAATATGTTTTTGTTACTATTTAACTCTAGACAACATTTTTGTTTTGAATCAATTAATGTGGCTGGCAGCTTAACCTCTTCTAGTAAATTTTCTTGTACAGCTATGTATTTTGTATATTAGCTTAATATTGCTACTACTTGCTTGGTGCCACATATTCTTGCTGAAATTTATTTCTTGTGAACCATATTTGTCATGCTTTAGTCTCTTGAACAGGTGAATTGGTTGTTTTGAACACACCTGTAATTTAAATAATTAAATTGTATTTGTTAGGAGGCATAAATTCACGAGGAGCTATATTATTTTCTTCTTTTCTTTTATAAGCTTTTATAATATATCTTACACTCTTGATATATAAACTATTGTGTCTATTTTTGCTCATTGTGGATACTCTTTTTGAAATTCAGAGTTGGTGCTTCAATAGGTAACTGAATTCGTTGAAATATTTGCAAGCTAAATTTCATATTAAATACAAAACTAAGCATCTGTAAATTGTGCATAACTCATACATTATCCATATCCATTATGAGCTGTGTTATTTGTTTATGGCATTTTATCAAAGGTTTTGTCAATATCGAAAAAGGAGGAGATTATTAGCTCAAGGTTACCCCAAATTTTTGATGTAAACTTTCCTTCATAAAATGTAATGCTAATTTGGTTGCAAGTTGTTTTGGAATAAGTATTGCAGGTTAAACATGAGCTGAATTGATGCAATCTCTATGCTTCTATTGGAGAAATATTCAAGTGCAACCTCACATGGATGGATCAAGGCTTTCTTAGTGCAGATTCAATTTTTAATTCCATACTTTAGACTTAGATGCTTGTGTTGAGAATGATAGATAGGTGATCATCATTATATGGAGCTCAAAATGCATGTGTCAAGGTTTAGTGTCTTTCATAGTTTGCATGGTAATGCATTGAAGTTGGTTTTATATTTTCAAAAAGGGTTCTGATGTAGTGGAGCTAATTGGCTTTGCTGTCAAGCTAACTGAAGTCAATACTAGGTTAAGAGAAAAGTTCTCACTTGACTCCTTTGTCTCACACGTGCATCTGCTAGGTTTTAGAGAGTCTGATTTATTCTTTTGTCTTCTAGTGTTTTGGAGGGAAAAGGGTTCTCTTGTATCAAGATCTTTTTGGGATTAAAAAAAGCAGGGTTAATAACTAGTGGGTATTACCTAGATTAGCTTCAGCACAACAGTCTCTACCTTGTTGAGGAATATTCACTTGGTATATCCCCATCTGATAGGAGGACTAAAAAAAAATACCCTAATGGTCCTCATGTGTAGTATAAATACTTCTCTTTCGTTCTCATTGAAGGACTAGAGAGTTGGAGCATTTATTCTTCTTGTTGTTTCATACATTAATGCTTGAAAATGAGCTTCATGTGTATTGATCATCTCTCAATCATTTGTAGGTTTATTGTGTATTAAATATCTTAGGGAGTGATAGAGAGAAACACTAAAAACAAAACTTTCATTATCTTTTAAGGTCTGCAAACACCTTGAGAAGTTTGTAGCTTGGTGAGCTCGGGGTAGCTTGAGCTGTTCGTACAACTTAGGTTGGGTAGAATCTAAGGTTGTATTTGAAAGGTTGCCTCTTGGCCTATTAAAAAGAGGAGTTGATAATAGAATACTTAAGATGTGTATCCTAAAGAGTGGATGTAGGCTTTTGTATGTTGAGCCACTATAAACTCTCTGTGTCAAGCTACTGCAAATCTCCAGATTTTAGCTTCTGCCTTATGTGTTGATATATTGCTATTCTTATTGATCTTGAATTTGTTGTGATAAAATGATTTTGATGCTTAACGGAGTTTTTCATTTGCTTTCAGTTTTATAAAATATTCAAAAGACTGATTTTGAGCAAATTCCTTGAAAAATTGTTTTTTTGGAAATTAGCCTCATAACTTTTGCAACTAGCCTTGATTTTGAATCTTAGTTTTATTCTAGCAAAAAGTTTTTAAAGCTCAATTCACCCCCCCCCCCCTCCCTCTTGAGCAATCTGCAGCCATATTATGGGACTAGTAGATTCATATCAAAGATTCATATAAGAGAGTATAACATCAATGTAAATAATAATATGATATAGCACAATTAAAATTAAAAGCCCTAACAGAGAGGGAAAGGGAGTGATTACCACAGAGAAATAGAGAGTATAGCTTGTTGAGGGTATCACATCACGATTAGGTGCTTCACAACGTGGGTGAACTTTCAAAAATATTTATGGTTGGGTGTTCAGGTTAATTTGAGACACAGAAGAAAAGGAACAATTTTTTTTCTTTTTTAATCTCCTTAGTAACCTTGTCATCAAATTGATCCTAAAATAGATCGACGCTTCATATAAAATATGTCACCATTTCATGTGTTAGCACAACCCCTTTGGGTTCACCACTAGTTCCACTTGTGTACATTGTTGTGCAGATGCTAAACGGTTGGGGTGGCACTATTTCTGATGGATTACACTTAAAATCATATAGGTGCACCAATTGACCCTATCCTAGAATTCTTCTTAAATAATGATGAAAAAAATTAATTATAGCCATTTGTATCTTTAGAACAAGAAAGGAAATGCTAACTTGAACATAAAAAAAGCTTGCAACTAACATCAAACATAAATAACCGATGTTTCATCTCCCTAGATTAGTTTTCTTTACAATCATTTCTCATCTACAAATTCTACGATCTTCTAAACCTAACAAGAAACCAACAATAAAGACATGTGCAGTCGCAATGTACCCAACAAAACCTTATTGATCTAAATTATAAAATCCAGAAGGATATGTAAAAAAGAAAAAAGAAAATTCAAGACAGATGCCATCAAAGACATAGCCTATGGAGAAGAGAGCAAAATGATCAAGACCAAAGTAGAAACCATTGTGGAGTCACAATGTACCCAACAAAACCTTATCGATCTACATTATAAAATCCAGAAGGATATGTAAAAAAAAAAAAGAAAACACAAGAAAGATTTCATCAAAGACATAGCCTATAGGGAGGGGAGTGAAATGATCAAGACCAAAGTAGAAACCATAGTATATATGGTATTACCTCCTTGTTATGACAAATAACTGCAATCATCAACAGAATTTAACCAGCTTTATCAACAGCATCAACCTCAGCACCTTCCTCAATTAAAAGCTAGCAGCTCGATGCAACGGAGTACAACCAACCTGAATCAAAGTTAATAACTTAAACCGAAAGTCAGCAACAAGTGAATAAATCAATCAATTAACAAAATAGTAGTAAGATTAATAAATTGAAGTTACAAGCCTTGTCCTTGGCATTAATCTTTTCACCATGTGATATAAAAACTTAAGCAATGTTCAACCATCCTTTGCTAGCAGCATAGTGAAGAGCAGTGCGACTGCCCTCCCTTTTAGCATTCATATCAGCTCCTTTATTATTAATAATAATTTTTTTTAAAAATACATTTCAATTAATTAACATAATTATAAAAAGTTATATTTCTAAAATGAAAATGAAAATAAATAATACCTTTGGTTAATAGAATACCAACAATTGGAAGATTAAAAATGCTAGAAGTAGAATGAAGAGGGGTCCATCTATTAACACCTAATTTTTGACACAGGAATACGGAAGCGGCTCGGAGGCCCAGTGATGATCGTTCATGTTCTAAATAGCATGAATTGAGTTGACGTTTTTATTTTAGAGGTTACATTGCTTCACTTTGAGTGTTTTCTAAGCTTGCATAGCACGTTTTTCTCCAAAATCCAGTTTTGAGCATAAACGATGCATTTTTTAGACGGTTTTCATCATAACATTTTGTACAAGTGTCCAAATGACTTGAAATTTTGATGGTTGGTAGTTGAAGCCATTCCGCACATTTTCTCAGTTTTAAGTTTTTGTAAAATCAACGTTTGGAGGCCCAAAAGGGCCCAACGCCACTCTAAAGAGTGGAATTAGGCCCAACGCCACTCTTCCAAGTGGAGTTGGGCCCAACGCCACTCATGAGACTGGCGTTGGACCCAACGCCACAAGGAAGACTAGCGTTGGGCCCCCAACGCCAGTCAGTTGTCCTCAGTTGTAAAAAGCCCATTTTTGGGCTGTTTCAGCCCGGAATGGCCTGTACGAGTCATACACGTGTCCCAAAGCTCTGGAAGGCTATTTTTGTCTAAAAAATCCTTTTCTTTAGGCTCAAGTCATTGAGTTTTAATAGGAAACTATTTATGGTAACCCTAGCTTAAGTTTTAAGCTAAACCGGGTATAAATATGCGTCTAAAACTAGGTTTTAGGGAGAGGCAGACATTCCAAACGAATTTTAGGGTTTAGTATTTCATACTAATGCTCTGAAACTCTTTCATAGCTAAAGACACTCACTTTACATTGGTTTCTCTAAAAAACAAGTTAAAAACTCTTTGATTCTTGCATTAAAGAGGTGGTTTTGGGCTTTTAATTCATTCAAGCAATATTCTAGCAGCCTTTAATCATTGAAAAGCAACACAAAAGTCAATCAAACTAGATCTAAGGGTTATCAAGCGCTTCTAGTTGATTTCTTGAGAGGTAAGTTATCATATTCCTTTGTTTTTCTTTGTATTTTCATGGTTTCATGATGTGCATGTCATGATTCTTTGTTTTTGTTTGTTATGTTGCTGTAATCTTTTGTTTTACACGTTTAAATAATGTTTTTGCATGTTGATTTGGTTTAAATGCCATTAAATGCCTTGTTCATGCATTATAATGGTTAAAAATCGTTTCTTTTGTATGTTTGCATGTTTCTATGCTCAGAAATGAAGTTTTGATGTCTTTGACATGTTTTTTTCATGCATAAAAATTGTTTCTTTTCATGTTTTATCAAATGAAAATCGTTTCTTTTGCATAAAGCTTGCTTCTTTTGCTTAAAAGTTATGTCTTTTGAGTTTTAATGCATAAAGATTGCACCTTTTGCATGTTTTGTTATGTAAAGTTGTTTTCTTTGCATGTTTCTTTATGTTATATATCACATCTGAATCTTTAATGTCATGAACTTGTTTTAAATGCATAAAAATTGTTTCTTTTTGAGTTTTAATGTATAAAGTTTATGTTTTTTTTTTTTTAAGTTTTGATGCCTAAGGTTGTGATTTTTGTATGTTTCACGAATAAAGTTTGTTTCTTTGCATTATAATATTTAAAATCACGTTGTTTCAATGTTTTATGGATAAAGTTTATGTCTTTTTGCATATTTGATATGAAAGCTTGCATTTTTTGCACGTTTTATGCATAAAGGTGGAGTCTTTGGATGTTTTACTTGCAAAGCTTGTCTTTATTGTGTTTTTATGTATAGCATGATTAGATCTAGGTTGTTTTGCCATGTTTCATGCATTTTTGTATGTTTTGGTGATTATTTTATGTATTTTCATCTCTGTATGTGAATTTTTGGGGCTTGGTAAACCCGAAAACCTTATTTTTTTGTCAAATCGCATTTTCTGTTCTTTGTCTGGTCACCAACGCCACAAGCAGGAGTGGCGTTGGGTCCAAATGCCTTTGTGTAAGTGGTGTAGGGCCCAAACGCCAGTCCTTGGAGTGGCATTGCCCTTTATTCAGTTTCCCGAGGTTCTGTTTTGTCAAAATATGTGGTTCTGCAAGTTTTTTAATAAGTATTCAGTAGCTTTCACGTGGAATGCAGTGACAAGGTAAGCTTTTGAACCTTCTTTGGTAATTGTTTAGTTGTTTTATTGCATATAATTGGTTAATTAATGCTATTTGGTAATGATTTTAGGTTAAAATGGAAGAAACCCTAAGTTGTGTTGTTGTGTTGGTTGTTATGTGGTTGTTATGACCTTTTTACATGTAAATTAATCTTAATCATGGTTGGTAATTATTAAAATTAACTCTTGTTTGTTATTAGAAACTCACCATTTCATGTTTGTATGTAAAAGGTAGGTTGTAAATTGCTATATATGTTTTATTGCTTTGTTAGAAGGAATGAAGGTTGGTATAATACTAGGACTGTTGGGTAAGGAATCACGTCCAGCAATTGATAAGTTGAATCCATGAATCTCTGGGGTCAATGCATCCTTCATATTCTTGAGAAGGAAATGGGATGTACACCTTGTAAGACATTCCCAATGCCGGTTCGGGTGGCGACTACCACTTCAGCCCCGCAGCTGAACACAGAGTGCCGCAATTGCCAGTTATGGCTCAGGCTCTGAGGCAAAACCTCCTTGTCTACACCATCCTTTTCATCTTTACTATTAGTTACAACATTCGATTGATCAACATCTAATAGTAAATTTACTACCTAAATGCAAAGACAAGAATTAATTTTAGAGTAAAAGATTACGAGTGAAATTAGGGTTAATAGAGGAAGGGAAGTACCTAGAGTTGAGCGGAAGAAGCGGTGACATGGAGGAGAGAGCGATCGTCGTCATTTCAGAGTGTGAAGGGATTTGTGAAATGCAAAGTGTTTCGCCGGAGTGGATTTTTACTTCGCCGGACTGAAATCTTGACTGGCTAGCTATTAGGTAATGACAATGTAAAGACATATTAAACTCACCAGATTACGAAGATTGGAAGAAATTATTCCACAAATAAATAGAGTAATTGGAAGGAGAAGTGGCTTTCATTTTACTTATTGATAAATGGGCTTTTTGTTTTTGTTTTTAGCAGCAATTAAGTTTTGCTACAGAAATATTCAACAAGTAAATGGACTTTTATTCAGTCTTTTGTGTATTTTACCAATAACTTCTTCATTAATGTTTTTGATATATAAATGAAAACATGTCAAAATGTTTCAATATATAATAATTATTATTATTTTTAAATAAAATGTATCAATTCTATTATCATTAATAATACGATCCTTAAATATAATAATTAATAGTACATCATAGAAGTATGAAAGAGTGATATATAAAAATAATTAATAATACAATAGCTGGTAAATTAAGAAATTTGAATTTAATGATTATATTTATATTATTTTATAAAAAAAATTGAATTTTAACTATCTATAGCACTTTAAAATTTAACGTATTAAATCAATGTTTTAGCTTCATTATTTTGTTGTGGTTGTAAATATATAATAACTAATAGCAGTAAAAAGAATTTTGTTACAAAAAAAAATCCTAATCAAACAAAAAGTCACAATGGCCATAAAGTAATTTTAACAATTTGCAGCATTTTTTAGGGGTGGCGATATTTTCAGAGCTAATATTGATAAAGGCAGAGCAACATATTAATATTTTACAATAATCGCCTTTTTATTAATTGAGTTAGATTTTCTATTAATTTAATATTTTTCAACAACGATAAGAATAAGGAAAGAAAAATCGAATTTAAGCAAAATTTTCAAAGTAATTACTAATTAAAGCTTTCCATTTTACATAAGTCAAAACTTTCCTTATTGACTGTTGTAGTACCAAATTAAATAATTTCATGATCACCTAAGAAACTAAATGAAAGCATTGCATGCCAATCAGTTTTTTTTTTATCTGACATCCAATATTAATAAACAGGACATCCAAAATTATATGTTTGTAACAGGAACTATAAATAGATTCACAATTCTCCCATTTCACCAAATTTTAATAAGTGAACAAGTGTTAGTGAAATTCTTTTACACTTCCGCCAAATATGTATGTTAGTTTACTATTGTTTTGGATTATCAAAGCAATAATCTTTATAAAAAGGTAAATTTATAGGAATACTTTAAAAATGCATGTAGATTTACATTGTTCTAAATTATTAATGAATTTCCTAAATAAATATTAATGATTTTTTTTTTACATTTGATATAATAATTATTATTAGGAAATTTTGGAATGAACCCATATAAAAACTACAACAATTTAGATGAAAAAAATTTATAACGTGTTAAAATTTTTAGCATTTTTTTTCATCAAAAAAATGCCATTTTATAGTTTTGAACCAAAAATACATGATCATTTTTTTTAAAAGAACGACTCCACAACAAGCTCTCCATGACATAATCAATCTGGACACATCTAAGTATTATATATAAAGAACTGCAACCAATAAAATTTTGACTTGAAAAAAAAAATTCTGATTCAATCACAATTACATTAAAACTTATATTTTGACAAAGATTCTCTATTTATGTTGAGTTTTTTTCTCCTTACTGATAATGTAATCTTCAAATGATATTTAACTAAAATACACAAATCCTTACTAAATAATAGGGGTATTATAGCCAAATAAAAAGTATTTGCTCTGGCCTTATCATTATTAGCTATGGAAATATCTCCACCCTTTTTTAGTTTTGTGGATATATATTAGTGATTTAACAATAAAAATTATTTTGCTGCAAAAATTTTCCTGCTAATTATCATATTTCTTGTAGTGTACACACAATAATGAATTAAATCTTTACAATTTTCTTATTAAAGAATCACACAAACAAATACCCACTACCAAGCACCAACAGACCAACATCTGGAATATACACTATTCCAAGAATCTTAAGAGGCAAATTTGAAATTTAAAAAACATAATTTTCATATTAAATCAAAGTTCGATATAAAATGAGTAAGGATTATAACGCAATCCATGCCTCAACGGAATAAGAAATAGGCAACGGAGGACTTCAAATAGTATCACTCACAAATCAGAATATGGTGGAAGATTTCGCAAAAGGATCAAATTAAATGACTAATTAGTAAGAATAATAGAAAACCATTGTTACACACATGCTACAAGAAATGGCAGTAATGAAAACACATAGAAAAGTATCAAAGTCTACTATGAAAATGAACTTCAAGACCAAGAAGCTTCCTCAATAATAAAGACACATAAAATGTTGTTAAACCATCTACAAATTAAGTTTGAACATCACAATTCAGTAGATAAACCCAATTTTGTGAATTGTACTCTGTAACATAAGGAATCAAAGAAAATAGCTGATCCAGTTTAAGAATCCTCAAATGATTCAGAAAAATAAAGATATAAAATAGAATTTATGAATTCATATTGTTTTATATTAATTATATGACCAAGAGCTATGAGTGTATCATCTGAACCAATTTGTCTTTAGCCTATATTTCTGTTAGAATTCTGGGCCCTATCCACCTTAGAGGAGTGCACATGATCCATCTCCACATAGACTTACACTGATTGGGCCTCCATCTCCATTGGTGTAGTTGGACTTCTTGTTAAAATGGCCTGAGCCATTTTAACTATCCAATCTACCCAATTATAAAACCCTTTATTTTTGCCTCTCATTTCTCATGTGGGATATTTTACATTTCTTTTTCTTTTCATTTTCTTTACATTCTCCAACACTCCCCCTCAAATGCAAGTGGACTTTGCTATCCATTCAAACCTCAGAGGCCTCTAATCTTCTTCTTCGTCTAGGCTTGTGTTCTTGAACCTCAGAGGCCACAAGTCTCCTTTCTTTGCCTGGGCTTGTGTTCATCATTCTCCATTTGAGCCTAATTGTATTTGCTTCATCATATTGGGTCCGGATCCTTCATCATTAAGCCGGCGCATCATTTGTCCAGCCTTTTTCTCTGTTATTGGGCTCTGGACCTTCCGTTGCTAGCTCATCGTCTATTGTGGGTCTTAGCCTTCAAACTCATCCAGCTTGGCATTGTTCAACTCACAACATCTAGTCTTCGGATCGTGCGGCGATTAAACCTTTGGGCTATGATACCATGTTAGGATTTTGGGCTCGATCCACCTTAGAGGAGTGCACATGATCCATTTCCACATGGGCTTGCATTGTTTGGGCCTCCATCTCCATCGGTGTAGTTGTACTTCTTGTTAAAATGGCCTAAGCCATTTTAACTATCAAATATCAGAGCCATTAAAGCTCTAACTAGCAAAAGATCCTAAGGGGTGTGAATTGAGTGAAACACATAAACCTTCAAATGGAAACTAAAACAACAATCTCTCATATTTCTCCTCATATTTTTTATGGTAGTAACTATCAAGTTTGGGCTATAAAAATGATGGTCCATCTAGAAGGCTTGGATCAATGGGAAGTGGTGGAGGAAGTCTATGACGTTCCAATATTACCGGAAGATCCAATTGTGATGCAACTGAAAATCCACAAAGAAAAGAAAATAAAAAAATCCAAAGCTAAAGCCAGTCTATTCTCTACTATTTCTAACATTGTATTCTCAAAGATCATGCATCTAAAATCAGTAAAAGATATTTGGGATTGCTTGAAAAAGGAGAATGAAGGTGATGAAAAAATAAAGAACATACAAGTGCTCAACTCAATCAGAGAATTCTAAATGCTAGAAATGAAGGAGATGGAAACCATCAAAAGCTACACCGATAGAATGGTTGGTATAGTAAACAAGGTAAGATTGCTTGGTAAGGATTTTCCCGATCCACCTCAAAGGAGTGCACATGATCCATCTCCATATGGGCTTGCATTGATTAGGCCTCCATCTCCATTGGTGTAGACAGACTTCTTATTAAAATGGCCTAAGCCATTTTAACTATCCAATCTACCCAATTATAAACCCTTTGTTTTTGCCTCTCATTTCCTATGTGGGATATTTTACATTTCTTTTTATTTTTCCTGTTCTTCACATTCTCCAACAATTTTTGTATCATTATGCCAAGATAATGATAAGTATGAAATTACCAACTCTAGGATACACCAATACAAAGACAAAGTTGATCGATGTTTTTGGGTAATTCTCTATTACGAAAAGAAAATTACCCATAAAATGAACTTTTTGAATCCTAATCCATATAATATGCAGAAACCTAAAATAAAAAACTAAAAAATTGTGCTTTCAAGATTCAATTTGAAATACGGCTCAACATTTGGCAAAGTTGGCTTCAATAATTGACTAAAATATTAAAAAACTGATAAGTAAGAACATCATCATGGAATCAAATTTTACAACTAGATTGAATTAGAAATTTCTTACCACAGTGAGGCAAAATTATATGTCTTCTTCATGAAATTCAAATTCAAGTAGAAGGTCCCACTAAAACAATGGTGGAATCCCTAATGGCAACTAAAGGGGGGTGGGGTGAATAGGTGTTTAATCATAAAAAAATGAAAATAAATGCGAAAATAAGAACACACGAATTTATAGTGGTTCGGCCAAGATATGCCTACATCCACTTACCCAATAACTATTAAGTTTCCACTAATCTTAAATTAGTACAAGTGTTTTCAAGGCGAACACTAAACCTTTACAAGTGATTTTGATGGCTAATCATCCAACCCAAACCAAGCATCCTCACACTAAAACCCAATAAACCAAGCGTTTTGAAGGTAAACTCTTTAACTTTTAACAAGAAAACTATCTCTCAACCCATACACAACCCTAACAAGATTGCATAGAACAAACAGAGCTCACAAGGCTCAAGCTTAAAGAAATAATAAAGAAGTTTTGCTAGAACAAGCTTAAAACACATAAGAGAGTGCTTCAAAGGATTCAAATCTTAATCTCAGATTGTGTAACCCTAATTAAGTGTTTTGGCACTCTATTTATAGGTCCTAAGGCTCTTCTAGCCGTTGGAGTATGCTAAAATACGAAATAAATCCACATTTGGATAAAAACAAAATAGTTGTTTTTTTTTTCTATAACGGCATGCACGATCATGCCTCCAAGGCACACGATCATGCATGATGACGTGGTTACTTCTCGGGCCTTCTGGAAATGTTGACTTGGCAGAAGAAAGAAAACACATGACCGTGCACTGGTACACACAATCGTGCACTTTGCTCGTGTGCACGAAGCTTCGTTGTGCAGATGGCTCGTGTAGATTCCCTCATCAAGTTGCATAGCTACTAGAACTCATATGCATGATCATGCACCCCTACACACGATTGTGCATAAGGAGAACACATGATCGTGCATCCTTTGGTATGCCTCGTGTGAAGTTTGCTCGACTTAGCATGGTTTCTATTTCTTAGTGCACAATTATGTACTGGGACACACGATCATGCCTAAGTGATACACACGATCGTGCTTCCTAGCACATGATCATGCCTTTTTCCCTGTTTGGAGATTTTCTACAAAATACTTAAGGAAAAGTTAAATTCATGACTTAGTGGATTATTATATACATCAAAAAGGATCTTGGATCAATAATCTCCCTTTTTGATGTAGACAATACTCCTTAAGTCAAAGATAGTGAGGCTAGGAGGTAAAATGCCCCCCCTCAAACCAAGAACATATATAGAAGATAAATCAAAAGAATTTAATGGCAAGCCATTCACACACGTATATATATATATATATATATATATATATATATATATATATATATATATATATATATATATAAGAGATAACCAAGCATCCACAACCAAGTTTCATAGGCCAACAACACTAGGCCATAAAATACAATAATACAAAACTAAACAATAACACAAAGTGCAATGCAATGTATGTAATGGTCATGCAAGGCAAAGAAAAACAAACATCTTCTCCCCCTTTGGCGACATCCACAGGGGTCTCCACTCTTCCACAGTAAGCATCCGAAGGTGGTTGAAAGGATCCACTAAAGTATAAGCTCTGAATAAGCGCCACAAGTCCATACAAATGACCCTCCAAGCGATCAAACCTCGCATCATTGTGAGATTGAAAGTTGTCAATGTGAGTACCCAAATTGGCAATGTCTTAAGTCGTCTTGTGAGTGACTTGATTGAACCTATAGGAGAAACCCCAAAAGTTTCATGAA
>CANYLF015089375.1:0-11412 GCA_948193215.1 Bocquillonia castaneifolia
TGAAAATTGGTACCTACTCTTTTTCTTCAATATATTATCAAATTGATTCAATCAAATATAGATCAATTGATCTTTTTATTTTTGGAAAAGAACTTTAAGTAATAAGAAAACAAAATACAAAGCTTTAACTAATTAGAATAATAAAGGCTGATAATAATAATTATTATATACATGATTTTTAAATCGAAACGATGCAATCCCACTTCTGGAATACTAAGATAAGTGTATGTTAGAGTTGTTTTGGTCATCAATCTTATCTCACAAATTGGTAAATTACTCTAAACCACCTGAGTTTTTTTTTTTTTTTTTTTTTTTTTTGCGTATACTATCATCCTATGCTTTTCTGATATTATACTATTTCACTCCTATATTTTAAAATTATTATATTAAAAATTCCTTTATACACATGTACCTTTAAATCAACAAATCAAAAGGTTAATTTGATAAAATTAAAATTTATTATGGTCTATAAATTTTAAATATTTCCAACTTCATCCAAATTTTTTTATCTAAATATCAAAAATATTTTATTTTGGATAATTTTTTTACTTAATTTGTTTATTTAAATATTAGCCAATTTTTTTATTTAAATATTAAAAATAAAAAAATTTAGCCGAATTTGAAAATATTTAAAGTTTATAGACATAAAGTATTTAAAGTTTGTAGACAAAAATGCACTTTCTTTTATCAAATTAATCCTTTAATTTGTTGATTTTATAGCTAAAAGTGTATATAAGAAATTTTTAGTATACTAATTTCAAAACATTGAGGTTTGATGATATAATATTGAAAATGAAGGGAGTAATAATAGAATACATCAAAACTCAAGGGCGACATCCTCATAAATTGCCGGTCTTTTAATCAAATCAACTTTTTCTATATCCGGGTGTTTGTTTGGATCATCTTTTGTTTCTTCGGTTTCTTTAACTTACTATAATTGTGTTCGAATGAAAACAATCTGGACATGTAATATCAAATTTCTTTTTATGCATATTATGTTAAATGATATAAAATTTGTAACTTTAATATTTTTGAAGTCTTATTGTTATTTAAAAAAAATATATAAACATAAAATGACATTTAAAATTGGTAAAAAAATTTTTCCTCTATGAATATTATTTAACCAATTTTTTTTTATTTTTCTTCAAAATCATAGGTTTTAAAAGTTAATAATGAATAATAATTATGTACCAAATAAAATTGTTAAGATATCTTATAAAATTTAATTTATGTTTTTTTTTATAATTTGACAAGGATGGGTCTCGAACTTGAGATATTCACCCCTACCCACATGTGGGTAGTGCCAATCCACTAAGGTGGATTAATTAATTTATGTTTACTTAGTAAGATAATATCTCAACATAATATTTTTTTTGTAGTAACTTGATCTCATTATTTACCAAAAAAAAACTTGATCTCATTTATTATAGCAACTAATATTAATATATATTTTACTTGAAGTAATTTAATTTGAGAATCTTTAAGTTATTAGACAAATTATTACAACTTCTTCCGTTTAAAATATAATTTTTACAAATAATGCCGGGTGCATTATTGAATCTTTAAAAATAAGACATTAAATAATATCATTTATTGTACATTGAAAATTATTACATGCATATGTTAATGGTAAAATAATATTGAATATAACAAAAAAGTAATCAAGCAAAGTTAAAATGTAAATAATTAGATAAAGCGATTAATGTGATATATTATTTTATATTAATATTTGATTAAACCGGCAGCAAAGCGCGGTGCTGGTGACGTATAATTTATAAAGCAAAAATAAAATAAAGGAAAAAAATCTAGAAGAGCTCAGGAACGTCCGATCTCATCTTTAAAGATGACGAACGATGGATCCCATCCATCTGACGACGCAACCATCCTCAGTGCTCTGAGGGAGATGCACCACCCAGTGATCGAACCAGGGACTGCGAAGTAGCAGGGTACTATTCTACCACTAGACCACTGGTCTTTGATGCTTCGCCTGAATTTTTTATTTTATATATTTTATTAATCCTCCATTTTCCCCCCTTTTCTACTCTATCATTTAATTTGAGCCGCAGTGCTTCTTTTTTTTTTTTTTTTTTTTTTTCCTTCCGCCATGACATAAAGTGAGCTTACTTTTGTCATCAATAAACCAGCAAATTTCAAAATTAAAAATGTATAAATTTAAGTAATCTGATCATCGTAAAATGATACAAACAGTTCATTGAATGGAAATATAGAGTCACTTGTGCTTAGTTATATCACAAACAATACTATTTTTATCATGTTTCTAAAAGACATTACCACAACAAATAAGTTGCATAAAAAAATAATTCTACAGATACATTCTATTTGTACAATCAGCCATCATCTTCTTGGAAGTATGTCTGAAAACGAAAAATCATGGAAAGGTGGACCTGAAATAAGATCAGAGATCCCCAGTTAATTGGTCAGGTAACTAAATCTTTGGTGTAATGCAAGTGTGCTGAACTGGTAATTCCAGCCTTGGAATGTAAGTGTGCAAGATACCTATCTCTATACATCATTGATCCATGCATGTTACGGTATATTTTCTTTTTAAAATTTTGCACTCCCAATTACTTTTTCTTCTCTAATTTGTAATTTAAAAAGAAAAAAAAATAATCTTCATTCAATATTTTCTTACCTTCTTGTTCACCCAAAATGTAAAATGGAATGTGCGCAATCATCTTCATGCCTCCTCCACTCCAGTTAACAGTGCCTGGATTTTGCATTTGTCCATGTGAAGGTCTTGAAGGCCCAAAAACGGACAAACAAATAGCGGGTTCACTCATTAATCCCAAATAATCGCGAGCCCGCCTCCACACCCTTGCATCTGAGATTCGAGATCGAGCTACCTGAAGATGCAAATCGGTTATAATATTTGGCATGGATAGTTGATTCTCATACAAACTTTCATTTAGCTATGGCAACTGCACCAAAGATCCGATCAAAATTTTTGAAACACACCTTGCCTAAGGATACACGTGCTCTTGGCATTAATTCGCGGTGATATGTGGCAAGCTTTGCAATAGCTGTTACAACAAAACATAGAAGCCTCGACTGTGATAACTTTCTGGAATTTGAACCATTGGAGCTCATATCTGAATCCCTTAGGCCTAGACGACTTCTCAAATGAACAAAAAAAAATAAACTTACTAAATGGGACATCTGCAGAGCAAAATCTTAAAGAGGGAAAACATAAAGGACAGTTGAAATCACATACCTAGATGATAAGTTTTCATAGAGAAGTAACTCTAAATTCTCAAAAAGCTCACGAGCTGCATCTTTGTGAGCCTCACCACCTCCACCATGCTCCCCAATTGCCCAGCACAACTGTAAAGCCAATTCTGTCTGCAAAAGAATACATAAAAATACATCTTAAAAAAGTGAGGAATCATCCAAACAAAATCCCATCACCAATCATTTGCAAAGGAAAACATCAGGTGATATTTATTCAAATCCACAACAGTAATCAACTAACCTTTGCAGGGCTGTCATAAGCTTCCCCAAGCCTGTTCATTATAGGTTTCTGTAAAAGGTACAAGCATTTGTCACGAGTACAAAAAACAGATCATAGGCATGATGAAAGTAATGATAACGGTATCTAAATTAGTCCTTCACATAAAAGCAACAAGGTCCCAACAACGGCCTTTAAAAGGGTAATCATCCTAATGAAAATCTTGAAAAGAGCAATCAAAACATCATCAGTCTGGCAGCTCACAGAAATCTCCGAACATTGAGATATACTGGAAATAAAAGTTGTATCATGTAAAGTAATCCAATACTTGAAAAGATGCCGAAGTATATTAGCCATTCCCATAGAAAACCTTCATTATTTTGTGTCATATTAAACAATAGCAAAATAATAGTTTCAAATGTTTCATTTTGAGGAACCCTATGGAGACTCCCAAGAAAAGATCAATTTCCACATTGATCCTTACGCCAAAATAGCTTTTCTAATTAGATGAAAAAAAACCTCTTTCAGGCATATCTTACATTGGTTAGCAATAAATGGATATCAAAAGTTAATAGTACAATAGTAACTAAAACTAATTTTTATACAAGTAAAGAGCCTGCCGAGATGGACCTTTAAAAGGGCAATAAAACCAGGAGATCGCTGAAATGCAGCAAGCATGAACTCTAAAAGCCTCTTACGAACCTGCAGGTAAATAGTGAGACAGAAGCATAAATGGCCACTCTACGAGCATTTCCCACAAATTCCTCATTCAAATATCAAAGAGGAAAAAAAAAAAGGAAAGGAAAACATTGCAGATCTATTGGCAGTAACATAAGAAAAATAATGAAAGAAGCTGCAATTATGCTAATAAAATATAAATGCACCTCATAAGAAAATCTTTTATCTGGAAATAGAGTGTCATTTCTGGACATAATTAGAGGAATCAATGCACATATTAAAGCTGCATAGCAGAAAGAACATTTTCAGAATAGTCATCAACTTAACAGGTAAATATGCAACTCAATTTCTGCTGGTAAAAGAAAATGTATCAGTAGGAAGTACAGATAGCATTCTGAAATAAAAACTGAAGGATATCAACATACAATCATTCACATCACGCAATGCTATAGAAAAATACACATCAAGAAGCCGAGGAGCTATTTTGAGTGTTTGCTTTAGCCTGTCAGACTGAGGGCTATTTACTGCAGCCTGCAAAGTTGCAGCCACCCCTGGAGAAGTCCAGTGCCGTTCCTGGAATGCAGCATTTACTAAACATTAACCGCCCAGAAATTTGATCTAAAAAGATACTCAAGGTTTCAATCATGGAGCAAATAATCAGAGAGTTTGAAAACACAAGTACACCTCAACTTTAAAATTGATATTATAATTTATTTCACCTAAATACAGGTTCATGTAAATACAAAGTAGGAAATTGCAAAACTGGAGTTAAACAAGAGTGAGGCCAGCAGAAGAACAAAACAAAAATGTGAATTACTCCCTCTGTTCGTAATTAGATATTACTTTAGGAAGAAACTTCTGTTTATATTTTGTTGTCACTTTAGGACAATTTGAGATTTCAAGATAACATTTAATGGTTTCTTTCCATTTATACCCATGCAATAAATGTTAAAACTTCAACTTGACACTAATACACACTTTCTTAATATGCGTGTTTTTCTTAATATTAGTTAATTAACAAACCATATTAATTATTTTCTTAATATGCGTGTTTTTCTTCAAAGAGACATCTAATTATGAATGGAGGAAAATGCATGACAAAAAAGGAACAAAAATCAACACCTAAATTCCTAAAACAAAGCAATACACGAGCACCACAAAGAAGCCAGAAACACAACCAAATACAGAATATTAAATTGCAACTTATTGTCCATGACAATTGTATCAATGCATTTTCCCAAAATAGAACCATATATGCCTGATACTTTAATTGCTTAAAAGTATCAATATTTGAATTTATCAATTGACAGGATAAAGGGCTCATCTGGTGCATAAAGTACTCCCAAGCTATCATGGGGGTGTGGGGAGGGCTGGTACATTTGTACACACTATTTCCCTTCCCCTTGCCTTTTAACCAGTTGAACCAAGGCTCACCCTTTATCCATTAACAAGAGAATAATAATGATAAAACAAGAATGATAACAATAAGAATAATAGGCAGATGAAACCATACAGCAATCCCATCATTTTCGTCCTTCAAAATTTCAAGAAACATAGGATCAGCCACATCTATTGTGCTGCTATCCTCAGACTCAGAATCTGCTCCACCATCTGCTATAGTTGAACCAGTATAAGCTTCATCCATGAGTGCAAGCAGCATCTGCAAAAATAGGAGTATCAATAGTTGCACTATATGTTTTTGACTGGAAAAGTAAAACTAAAGAGTGTCAAAAATAACCTTCGGAGCCGTACTCTTCTGGATAGAAGCTATGCTGTTTCCAATAAGTGATCCCGAACTCCGTTCTACCGTCTCCAACGCTACCACCAAAACTAGTACAGATATAGACATAAATGATAAATGTCAAACCTCACAAACTAACTTAAGACAAGATCAGATGAAAAGAAGATCAAAGAAGGATATAAATAGATCAAGCAATTTTTATTGAGGTACTATCACAGAAGAAAAATGGATTCTCAATTCTTGGAAATTTCTTCCTTCTCACACACAAAAAACTCAGTGTGTATGTTTGTGTGTGTGTGTGTGTGTGCAGGAGTGGCAGGAAGGGGAGGAGGGGGGTGGTGGTATTGTGGGGTACAGTTGTTCCTTCATACTGTCACCTGAGAAAGCTTTATTGAACCAAAATAAACAAATAAGACGGTGACTAGCCAAACCCTAGGACATGAAAAACTATTAGAGACACAAAAAGAGGTGAAAGAATATACCAAGACATAAATCACTTCCCCAGTCGCATGTTACAGAGAAATGACATAAATTTGCCAAAAAAATAAGTGACCAATACCTAAATAGATGACAAGAAAGCCGGCTGTGATAACTTACTTGGCAAATCCACTAGAGATGGAAATAGAGGGAGAAATGAGCTAGGTGATATCATTCCAGGTAAAATCTTCAAAAATGATTTTTCTAATCTGACAACAAAACAGATAAATGACAATTAGCTAGCCTCCGGGCTTTTGCTAATTTCCTTATTATATTGAATTCACTTTTAAGTTATAACACAGAACTATATTCACAAACATAAAACACCATAAATTGCCTCATTTATAGAGCCCCTGGGCCTCTCTAAAACTTGATACTGCAACTACATAATTTATCTTTATATTTTGGTGGCAGTGGTGGAAAAAAGAATGTCAAAAGCATATACATGATTTATTGCTTCAATTTTAAGACTAGAAGAAATTAAAGAATTGTCAGGTCTTCATCATATTCATATCTCAAGGAGTTCCTTGAGACATTCGAGCATAATAAGTAGACAACAAAATCACAATTAGTAGGCATCTATTTGATCTTCCAAAAGTTAATAGTATTAGAATACTAAAATCTCTCTAAGGTAACTATTGCGCACCAAAGCCCAATACCTCAAACAAAGTATATAAAGAGAGAGAAATCTATCCCAGCATGAAACAAGTCAAATGTAACTAGAAAAGCTGCATATACAGGGTAGAAGTTATTCATAATTTACATCGCATAAAACAAGACCATAAGTAGTGAACATGGCATAGAAGAAATTGTTCCATTTTGCTAAAAACAATTATAGAAAAACTTACTTATCTCCATTCCATGCAATTAGCTTCAGCAACAAAGGAAAGAACTGCAAGGTGCAAACAAATTATCAACATTAGACAAAAAGATATAAATGGAAATTCAATATTCATATCTGTTCCCAGGTATATTTATTACATCTTTCAATTCTGAAAGGATTTTCTATCCCCACCACCCTCTTCCATAATTAAAACTAAAAAAGGCATTCAACTAATTTTTGCGAAGTATTTCTAATTAATAGTTTTATAGGTCTGATACAATTGCATATTATTAATGACAAAGATTTGAGTAGATCATGCTGTTAAATCACAATTACCTGAGGCAATAAAGTGGGGAAGGATGTTAAGAGTTTTTTCCTGTTCACATTAAGAAAATCAAGTGTTGCTTCTGCAACAACTGGATCTGCAAATTCGCTGTGATAAACATTAGAATAAGATACATGTGTTGTAATAATCAAAATTACTTCTGAGGAAAATTTCTCATAAAATCATGTTCAGTCATCAGATGTAAACAGCATCAGAACCTACAGAGTCATAGTCAACAACATATGCATAGAATTACTTAGTCGCAACCAATAACTTAACATGCATAGAAGAATTTAATTAAGCTAATAATAGCTCAAGTTTATAATCTAATAACAGTTTATTAATTATGCATATCAAACCTAATGAGTTAATTTGAAAATTAGATATAACCCAGAAAAGAAAATAAAAATGCAACTTCACAAACCATACAAATCCACAAATTTTATACTGAAAATTGCTGAAAACTGCATGAAGTTTTTAAATCCAAGCAAAATGCACAAGTCTTGTTGATCCAAATAATAGCAACTCACTTGTAAAAAGAAACTATTAAAAGTTAGCATCCTCAGGAAAGAAAATTTTGAAATAAGTTACAGACTGCAAAGCTGAGTAAGTTAAGTTTTAAATTTTAATGGGAAAACTAACTTTGGCTGTTTGAAAATAAAGAAGGGGAGCCAAAAAAGAAAAGAGTTTTCTCGAAAGCATAAAAAACTTGAAGGTGAGCCGCAGTGTGAAAGTTTAAACATGTTTTTGATGGAACAGGGCCATATCACCTTACAATACTGTTTCACAGGAAATTTTTTTATTCTTTTTCAAAGCACACCATATTTGAGATGCAAGGGTATTTTCCAAACCAACCACAAAGCACTCTGGTGTAAAGGTATGCCAATAAAACCAATATGTAAGGCATATTAGAAAGCAGCTACATCACAGGCTGGCTGGTGTATAAAGTTATCCTAATACAAATTTTTTTTTGCCTAGACATTCAGACAGTTAAATTCACACAGATGAAACAAGTTTAAAAGGAAAATTTTTTTCGCATATGATGCTCCACAGAACATAAATATATATATATACCAAAAAAACCATAAATTAATTAAAAAGATAATGTTTTTACATTCTTACCGGCTCAAACAGGAGCGGAAAAAAGTGCGAAGACTAGGATCAGCATCGTGTAGAACAATGTCACCAAAATCAAGGAAAAATTGAAGAATAGCCTGATTAAACAACAAGTTAGTTGTATAAAATTAGTCAAAAACACAGTAATTAACTATAAAAACTGATATTCGAATAATAAACAATTAGGAATCCTAATTAAAATTAAAATTAAAAAAGTAATTACTAAAATTACCAGTAAGAGAAGGCCATAAGAGGACGAGGAAGATTGGGAAAGAGAAGAAGTAGAGCGTTGAAAGAGTCTGTTAATTTGAGGATAAACTCTCGCTATTAAATCATCTGACTTATTATCCTCTTTTTTACACAATTCATGTAATCTTTTTACCTGTTTCAATTCAATTCAAATTAATTCAATTCCATTACTCAAAATAAAAATAAAAATAAAAACAGAGTAACTGATAAATTAAGTTATTTAAAATTAAGGAAAAAAAAAGGTTACAGATTGGAGAAGAGAGGGATCAGAGGAAGGATCGCTTGATAAATTGGAGTCTCTTGCGCTCATTGATAATGTTCGGAGATGCATATCCCAGTCTCCTCTCTCTCGATCGCTCATTTTTCCTTCCTTTTTTTTAAAACTATTTTTTCAGTTTTTTTTTTCTCAAATTGCGTTACTGTTTAGTGCGAGGAGGAGGAGGAGGCCGTGGAGGAGTCTTTTTGAATATTTCTTTTTTCTGGATTTAGTTGTGATTTTAGGATTGTTTAAGACTTCTATTATCATACTATCATATTATATAATTTTATGGTTATTTTGTAATATATTTACTTTGTTTTTTTAATTATTAGATTGATTATTAATTTCTCATCAATAATAGTAAAGTGATAAAATGAACTTACTTTATAAAGTAAAATAACCGTAGAATGTGTATATAATACTTGTAAAAGTGACTATCTTGAAAAAACATTTTTGAACGTAAAAGGATTTTATTTTTTTCTTAAATAATAAAATTAGCCTTTACTTCAATTTACTTTCTTCTTTCAATACTTTATTTTCAAATTTTCAAATATAATCTTAATTCCTTTTAAAAAAATAATCTTAATTTGTCAAATTTTTATTTACATTTAAATTAAATAGTTATCTTATTCAAATAGTTTAAAAGAATTCCTTTAAACATAAAAAGATGCATTCCTTTATTATATGACATGATAAATTTAAAATAATTTATTTTGATAATATCTTAACAAATTCATTTGATTTGATATATACACACTCATATACAAACCGATACATGTGTATCTTCAAAAAAATTTTAAATAAATATGTAATTATCTGTATCAGAGAAATGTTTAATGAAAAATACATAATTTAATTATTTTTTAAAATAAAAGACGTGTTTATATATGATTGATCTAATTTTTCAACGTAAAAATAAAAATTTAATCTATAAACTATTATATTTATTATTTAAATTTAAATTTAAATTTTTTTAATCAATTAAAAAAAAGATTTATACTACTTGTAAAAGTGACTATCTTGGGAAATCATTTTTTGACGTAAAAGGACGTCATTTTCTTAAATAATGAGATACCCAAAATGGGGAATTGGTGCGGAATTAAAAATTATAGAAACTTAAGAAAGTTTAAGAATGAACACAAGAATTTTATAGTAGTTCGGACCCAACTTGTCCTACATCCACTCTCTCAAATACCTCTTTGAGGTTCCATCAAACCACAATTGGTTGCAAAGAGATTTCAAGGCTATCTCCGACCTTCACACTTGAAGTTTTCAAAGGCTAACTCATAAAACTTTACAATAAGAGTTTTTTTAAGGCTAACTCTTAAACCAACTCTAGTGTTTCCCAAACTCATAAAGAATTGACACTAGTACAAGGTAGCTAATTCACTCAACTCAAGCAACAAATGCTCTGGAGTTCTAACTACCAAAACAAGCAAACTCAACAAGAATTAATTACAAAGAAATTTGAGAAATAAATTTGCAAGAGTTTAGCTATCAAAAAATTAATATTCTTAGTTGAGGATAGCCAAAATATCCAAAACTAGCTGATAGAAACAAGCCTAAACTCATCTATAACGTCTAGCTACTTTGCATTTAATGCTCTGCATTTCTATCAGGTCGCGAGGGCGAGCAAGGTGTCACGGCCGCGACATTTAAAAAGGTGCTCCAACGGTCGAATTTTCTTGGCTTCGCGGGGGTAATGCAACTTTGAAGACAGTTCCTGTACTATTGGTTGTGGGGACGACCACCTTTATCGTGAGGGCGACCATGAGTTATAGAAGAAATAGAAAGTCCTTGATTTTGGCCCTTCATGCCGCGATCCAGTTGGTTGCGGGGGCGATGGATATCACGGGGACAATTCCGCCATCGCAGCGTGACCTTAAGATTTTAGCTACCTACTATAACTTTTGACACCACGTGATGCCTGAAGATCACGGGGGCGATCTTCATCGCGGGAACAATATCTGGGGATCGCAAGGGCGATTTGCAGGTCCATTTCCAAAACGTTGAAATTACTTCTCGAAACTTATCATACACACTTAAAAACTTTATTAAACACAAATGTAAGGTTGTTAAGCTCAAAACGAGATAAATTGATAGCACTTAGGCCAACAATCTCCCCTTTTTTGAGTTTAATAACCAAAAATAAATTTAAAAAATAATAAGTGTGTGTAAGGAGTAAAAATGCTCCCCCTTAACTTGTGCAGCATTAAAAAACTTGCCAAGGCAAAAAGAAGGTAGCTAGGTGAAGTTTTACACAAGTTTTAGGTTTTAC
>CANYLF015091962.1:0-21572 GCA_948193215.1 Bocquillonia castaneifolia
TATTTTTAATTGATCATGATTAATATTACAATATGATATAAGTGAATATGTTGTTAGGGTTGATGTACAATTTAATATGCTAAACGTAAGTATACTAGTAGCGAATTATTTAATGAGTAGAAAGTCATGATATGTATAAAAATATACTAGATTTTTTAATTGTTAAGAACTTGGAATAAATATGTGTTAATAGTTGAGTTAGTTATTTACTTATTAAGTAGCAAGCTCATTCCTTTGCATTTATTTTTTAGGCTTAGTAGAATAATTGCTGTCTACTTTGGTGTTTGTTCTGCATCAACATCTTCATCAATAGGCATTTTCAAGTGGGTTTGTGGAGCATTCAAGCATGTTATCATGTTGAAAATATTTTATAGTGTGTTAATTTAAGTGTGGTACTGAATTAACTAAAATTATGACTGAAAAAAATATTTAGTGTGGAAGTATATTTCTATTATTGTAATATAAATTATATGTAAGAGTTTGACGTATTAACATATATTATATTGTGAAATAAAGAAAATATTAGATATAGAGGGTGTCACAACAGATATATAATAGGATATGAATTTATTCAAAATTATTGAGTAATTTTAAAAAAATTAAATAAAGTTTATATATACACACACGTATTGCCTACAATGGTATCCCAGGCCTTTTGGACCCAGACTAGTCTACTACGAGGGAGCTGACGCCCAGCTATATGGTCCATTTAAGCCACTTGCCCTCTCCCAGCGAAGGCGAGGCTCGAACTCGAGACCTCTCACTGAACCAGAAGGACTTTGCCAACTGTACCAACCTTCGCTGGTGTGTGTATTCTTAAACATATTATAAAATATTAAATTTTTAGCATTCAAATAATTAATTTAGTATTTCTAAAATTTAATTTTCTTTTTAAAATTTCTATTTAAACTTGCATTATTAATTATTTTTTGCATATATATATTTTATACTAATTCTATATATATTTAGATGCTATTAGATTAAATTTATTTTATTTTTATACTTTGAATATGTTAAATGGGTTGACAATATCATTAGATTATAAATGAATTAATTAAATGAGTTTTATTTACTTAAAAAAGTTAAATGAGTAAAAAGTCCCATCCGTACGATGAGTTAAGTATCTCTCTTGTCCTCTGACGAGTCTGTTTTCTTGTTTTTTCAAGTTTTTGTTAGTTTCCTCTCATCAATGGAAGAGCATTTTTCTCAAATTTCTCTAGAGGAGGGGGATCATAATGGATTAGAACTAGTGGAGGAGGGATTTCAACAACAACAAAGGCGATTGGAATTTGTGTCTTGTTGGACGCTTTTTAACACAACGAAACTTTAATGTTCAACGTATTAAGCAAACATTAGCATCAGTCTGGAGACCTTTGAAGGGAGTGTTTATTCAAGAGCTAGCACCCATTTTGTTCTTGTTTAAATTCTTTCACCCGGTTGATTTAAAATGGGTATTAGAAAATGGACCTTGGACTTTTGATGGTCATTTACTCATTTTCAAGGAAATCAATGTAGGTGCAAATCCTACACAGGTTCTACCTTTTGAAGTCTCCATATGGATCCAAATTTATGACATTCTAGTAGGTCTTATGTCAGAAATGGTTGGAAAAGCGATTGGGAATTTTATTGGTACGTTCATCGAATCGGATCAAAATAATTTCACAGGAGGATGGCGACAATATATGAGAATCCGAGTATCAATTGATGTTAGAAAACCACTCAAATGTAGAATGAAAATCAAAAAGGCGGGAACGTATTGGACCTGGATTACATTTAAGTATGAAAGACTCCTTACATTCTGTTTCATAAGTGGTATTTTGGGTCATGGTGAGAAATTTTGTCCTAAACTGCTTAAGCTAGAACTGCCGTGAGATGGGTAACCCAGAGGTAGTCTAGGTCTTTAAGGACTTGGTAAAAGAAAAAAAGCCCACAATCCTTTTTCTTATTGAAACTTTTTGTCGTAGAGATATGGATATGATAAAATCTCAGTTGCAATTTGATAATTTATTTTGCGTTGACAGTAGAGGACATAGCGGCAGTTTAGCCCTTTTATGGAAGGGGAACAATTTGGTGCAGCTATTACAATACTCCCCCCACTTCATTGATATTCAGATAACCAAGGAAAATGTAGTTCCTTGGAGGCTTACTGCATCATCGTGAGTCTTGGGACATGTTAAGATCACTTGCATTGCGCTCGAAATTAGCGTGGTGCTACTTGGGTGATTATAATGATTTATTGAGTCCAGCTGAAAAGAGAGGAAACAATGATCATCCATCTTGGCTCCTTGATGGGTTCAACGAAGTAGTCAATGATGCGGGGTTAATTGATCTTCATATGGATGGACCTCTATTCATTTGAGAAAGAGGGAGTGGAACAGAGAATTGAATTCAGCAGAAATTGGACCACATTATGGCTAGTGGTAGCTGGTTGTCTCTTTTTCCAGGCTATAGAGTTCTTAATTTGGGTTTTTTCTCATCTGATCATACTCCTTTCTTATTAGATACAAACCCTTCTACAAATCTTCAATTTTGGCAATGGTAAGCGTTTTCGTTTTGAAAATAAATTGCTATGAGAAGTGGGTTGTAGAGAAGCAGTTGAAAGAGGTTGGCGGAGTTCGGGTGCGATCACTATTCAGGAGGAGAATAAATTTTGTGGTGACGCTTTACAAAGGTGGGGAAAAGAGTTCTCTGATCAATTTCGGCAACGAATTAAACAGGATAAAGAACAAATAAAAATTCTTCAATGTCGCGCAGATGCTTCATCAATCTTACAATTCCGTGAAGCCCAAAAAACTTATTTTGATCTTCTCCACCAATAGGAAGAATTTTGGAAGTAGCGTGCAAAGTTGTTCTGGCTAGAGGCAGGTGACTCTAATCCTCGGTATTTTCATGCAGTGGCCACAACTAGACATAGAAATAATCAGATTCTGAAGTTGAAATTGGTGTGGCAATGATGCAGGTGTTGTAGAAATCATTCTCAATTATTTCTCTGATTTGTTTGCTAATTCTGAAAGCAGAATGGAGGAAGTCTTAAGTTGTGTTCCCTAGCGAGTTACAAGTGAGCATAATGAAGAGTTGATGTGGGACTTCAGTGAAGATGATGTCAAGGCAGCCATTTTCTCTATGCATCTTGATAAAAGTCCTGGTATTGATGGTCTTAGTCCAGCTTTTTTCCAAAAGTTTTAGGGCATAGTCGGCAAAGATGTCTCTGTAGCTTGTCTCTAATGGATTAAAGAAGGCCAACCTCCTGAAGGACTAAATGACACCATTATCACTCTGATAAGAAGCAGCCTGAAACGATGGGTGACATTCGACCTATTGCTTTATGTCAGGTTCTTTACAAAATAGTTTCAAAGATGCTATCTATGAGACTAAAATTGGTGATGCCAGATATAGTTTCAGGTGAGCAAAGTGCATTTATGCCTGGTTAGTTAATCACAGACAACATTCTTATTACTTCAGAAGTTTTCCATTTCCTTAAATGTATGACTCAGGGTAAGACAGGATTCACAGCTCTCAAAATTGATGTAAGTAAGGCTTATGATTGGTTAGATTGGTCATTTATGGAAGCAATGCTTTTAAAGTTGGGCTTTTGTGAGCTTTGGGTGAACAAAATGTTGATGTGTATTAAATTTGTGCATTATTTTGGCTCTCACAAAGGGAATTTATTGGGTCCTATTTTTTCGAAACGAGGCACATCAGGCAAGGCGACCCCTTATCGCCATATTTGTTCATCCTTTTGTGCCGAGGGGTTTTCCTATCTGTTAAAAAAAATAGAGTCGCAAGAGGTTTGATTCATGGTTGCCGAGTCGTTAGGGGAGCTTTAGTGATTACTAATCTTTTCTTTGCAGATGACAGTCTTCTGTTCTTCAGAGCCAATAAACAAGAAGTAGAGGAAATCAAACTACTGATCTCTATTTATGAAAAGGCGTCTAGGCAATCTATAAATTTCAGCAAGTTTATAGTATCTTTAAGCTCAAATGTTGATAGAGATCTGAGATCAAACTTATGCTCTTTTCTCGGGGTTATCGATTGTGATTTTACAAAACAATGTTGGATTGTTTCTCCTATTGGGTTTAATAGAGGTACTGCTACTACATTTTTGGAATGGATTCAATTTATTTTCTCAACTTGTCCTAAAAGAGATCTGAATGTAGTTCTGATGATTTATTGGGGAATTTGGTCAGCTCGTAACAAAGTTGTTTGGGAGAACAAAAATTCTACAGCAATAGAGGTAATCATAAAGACTACTGACTTAAAGAATCAATGGGTTTTAGCTCAATCAGGTTGCAGTGTGTCATCTACAAGGAGTAATAAAGTTAATAATTCATTTGAAGCTTAATACTGATGCAGCATTGTTCAAAATTCTCAATGAAACTAGCTATGGTTGGATTCTCCGTAATCATCATGGTCAGTTTATGGCAACTGGACTATCATCTATCACTGGAATTCAGGATCCTTTCATTGCAGAATGTCTCAGTATTAAAGAAGCACTCTCTTGGATCAAAGCTAGAAATTTGTCTAGTGTAGTTGTGGAATCTGATTGTCTTCTGGCAGTCCAAGCTTTACTTTCCTCTGATCTTGTTTAAGCTCCTTATGGTAGTATTATTGAGGATTGTCTTTCCTTGAAAAACACTTGTTGTAATGCGTGTTTCCAGTTTGTCCATAGATCAGTGAATTTCGCAGCTCATTCTCTTGTAAGATGGATGGTTCTAGAGAGTGGGAAGGATATCCTCCTACTTTCTTATTAGCTGCTTTGATGTTTCATTCTTCAGTTTAATGAATCTTTCTTTATCTCAAAAAAAAAAGAAAAGTTAAATGAGTTATGTTGATTTTAACCTAAATATGACCTATTTAGCTTAGATGGGTTATATGAGTCATCTTTATTATAATTTAAATATGACTCATTCAATTAAATAGGTTATGCGTGTTATGTCATATCAACCTGTATAAAATCCGTGTCTTGTCGTGTCAACGCCTTTAATAAATGGATCGGGTTGGGGTTGGCCTTAATCGTGCCATGACACGCATATGACACAGCATGAACTTGACATGCTAATCCATTTTGACAGTCTTAATTATTAGTACATTTTTAAAGTGAAATAATTTTAAAAACCATAATTTTAGAAGATAAAAGATACAAATAGGTTCTCAAACTTTTTTCGCAAATATTTAAAACTGTAAATTTTGACTCGGTGCATCTCAACCCTTAAACTTATAAATATTGGTACAAATCAATAATTCTGACTTATCTTAGGGGCTGATTTGTATCAATTTTCATAAATATAAGGACTGAGTTATACTGAGTCAAAGTTGAAGGAATTAATATTGTTTGAGAAAACGTTTAAGGGCCTGTGTTGTACCTTTTACATATGAATTAAAAGCACAAAGGGTCTCGGTAAAATAGGTCAAAAGTCAGGGGTTTACCGAGGGAGAGAATAAAAAAGAGAGAAGAAAAGAAAGAAAAAATACCATTGGAGGTGGAAAAAAAGGGGTCTATCCGACTTTTGGAGTTTGAATGAGGGAATCTTCGTCTACCTGCTACTGGTAATTAGATCCGAGAAGCTGCTATCGTCGAAAACGACAGCAGAAGATCTGCGTATTTCCATATCTTAGAAGATTCAAGGTATTCTTTATTCTAATTTCTCAGATTTCCAGTTTTAAACCTGGTTGGAACCCAGTGTTGGTGTAATTTTAATTTTGATTGATGGTGTTTGGGTGATAACTAAACTAATAGAGAGGATGGAGTGAGAAGAATTAAAATCATTGCAATTGAAATTGCAAGCTGAAGCTGATTTGATCAATCGTGTCTTGCAGTTGGGAATTGGATCAGTCAAATTTTCTTTATAATAATAAAAAGAAGGGTCAAGAGATATGCACAAGAGTGGAAGTGTGTCGAGGAACACTAACACCACAGCTGCTGCTGGCATCAGTCATTGTAGTAAATCTGTGTTTCATCACCAGCAGTCTCTAAGGAGGTTGGGGTTGTGCTCCCAAATGGCCACCCAACACTCTTCCCCAATTGTTTTCCCTGAGAAACGTAGCAAGAAGGTCAAAGCCTCTTCCAGGCCCCCTGATGACAAAGCTAAGGTTGTGCAAGACCACAGAATAGACATACTTGGAGGAGGAGGAGGAGGAGGAGGTGACGAGAAGTCTGATTTGTTGGGTTGCATTGTCTTCTCTGGAAAACTCATTCTTGACAAGAGACAGACCACCTTCCATGATAATACTCCCACCAAAGATTCACAACAGCAAACTTCAATTGATGTATCCAACCAAGTAGCTTTTGATGCCAAGCTTACCAGCAAGGCTCTTCTTTGGGGTACTCACATGCTGCATCTTGATGATGTTATTTCGGTAATGAAAATATTTTTGGAAAAAATAATAATTCATTTTCACCCAAACAACTCATGTCGAGGAGATTTTAACCTCTTTTCCCTTGACTTTTTCAGGTATCATACAATGTCGGTCTCAGACATTTTACTATTCATTCTTACCCCTTTAAAAAGACTTCCTGGTGTCTCTCTTGTTTCTCAAAACCTAAGAGAAGTCGCAGGGACTATCGTTTCTTGGCCACTAGCGTCGAAGAGGCTCTTCAGTGGGTTGGTGGTTTAGCAGATCAGCACTGTTTCGTGAATTGTTTGCCTCATCCTTTGGCTTCTTCAAAGAAGCAAGCATCTTCTGAGCTCCTTCCTACAGACACTCCTCCAGAGTTGCTCTTCAAGTGTAAGATTCCACCCAAGATGCTCGTTATCTTAAATCCACGATCAGGACGTGGTCGTTCAAGTAAAGTTTTCCATGGCATTGTGGAACCAATATTTAAGGTCTGTTTTATTTGTTTTCATTTTTGTTTTTGTTGCTTTGGGTGTGTATCTATTTAATCACTGCCATAAATTGCATATAAATCCTCTATCTTTGCAATTGACATCTGGTGTACTTCTACATTAATGTAATTTCAATATTAGATTGTTGTTCTTGATGCAAAATGCTTAGTATCTATTCTTGGACTGCCATAAATTGCATGTTAATCCTCCATGTCTCTGCAATTGAAATGTCGAACACTTCTGATTTCATGTAATTTCCATACTAGATTGTTTTTCTTGATGCAAAATGCTTAGAATCTGCACCTTCTAAAACACTCCCCACCCAGAAAGAAAAGAGGAGCAAGAATAACGCGTAAACCTTTTCACTTTCCACCTGCATATTATAGAACAGTTTGCTCCTATTTTCAAAAGATTCTAGGAGTTTTAGCATGCTGTTCATTGATAGATTGGTTATCTCTACAGCGGTCATCTAGTGAAGTATATAAGCTTGATTGAACCAATGAAATTTGCCCGTCACCTTTAGCTAAGTAGGTTTTTTTCTGTATCGACATTATCAGGAGCCTGACTTCTTACAAGGAATCTTTTGTGTACCTATCAAGCACAATCTCCTCTGAGTTCTCATTATTTTTGGCCATCCAATTCTTTGTATGTATGCACAATAAAATGCCGTTATATATAAAAACCTCACTGCAATTCTTAATACATCAGGACTTAGAATGATTTTTTGGGAATTGACGTCAAAACCTTGGTTATGATTCCCATTTAATGATGAAATTATAGGAGGAAAGTTTGGGCCTGATAATTCCGTTGGTTATTACTCTAACGAATCTGTTTCCGTCTTCACAAATTAGTTATGTCATATGCATGTGTAACACCTGCAACTTTTATAGCATTTTCCTACTGATGAAGGGGTAGTAGGTGTTCACCGATAGGGATGAGTTCACTAATCTTTTCTAACATTCAATGTGTAAACCATGACAGCTTGCAGGGTTTAAATTGGAGGTGGTGAAAACATCATCTGCTGGTCATGCTAGAAATCTTGCATCCACTGTTGACATCAGCACATGTCCTGATGGTACCAGAAGCACTACTCTATAATGTTTCTGATTTCAATTTTCTCATGCATTTTGAGGGTCTCTGCCTTTTCTTTTCCTGAATCAATTTACCCATTTATGCCCTTTTACCTTCTTTCAGGGATTATTTGTGTAGGCGGTGATGGAATTATCAATGAGGTTAGTTTTATGCCTCTTCTAATGTTAGTTATCATTTCATGTTATCATGCATTTGTATTACACTTTTAATTCATGTAGATTTCTGAATTCTGTCATGTTGGATCAAGTGGAAAGGCCTGCTTTTTACTCGATGTTCTTGAAGTGTATCATTGAAAACTTAATGTTTTGTTGTTTGATAGAGGGCAATGTGCAGTTTTAAGAGAACATGGAAATTGCAACTTCTCTAACATGGAATGTTTGTTAAAAAGCTAAATCCATCTCAAGTAAATATTGATAACATAATCTTGATTTCACCAAGCATTTTAAATTCTTAATTTGTATATGTAGTCAAAGAAATATTTAGAATGAAGAGTTGCAATTAAAATCTCTCCAACACTTCTTGGAAAAATCATATCGTACAAATCTTATATATGTTTAACTTTGAGAAGCGACAAGCTCAGTATGTACTGTAAGCTGTTCAATTACAACCATCATCCCTAAGTTGTAAACCAGATCCCACCACCTTTCCTAATTTTTAGTTTGTAACATAGAACTGTCTGAAGTTTGAGTTCCTACAAAATCCTTTGCATCAGGCTAATAAAAAATCTGAAAAATGGCATAGCATCCTATGTGTTAAGAAAATTTAATGTATAAGTTTCAAAGTGGGCTAAACATGTAATTTTGCTTTCATCTTCTGAAGCTAGTTTCATGTCTTTCTCTCTCTTCTTTGTCAGTTTTAGTGTCTTTCATAAATTTACTAATGCAAATGCAATTATTATCAAATTCAAAGAATTAAACTAAACAGGCACACAATTCAACCCACCCTCGTATTTTTTTTCTCATTCACCTTCATTATGAAGTATTAAGTAAAAAAATTAAAATTTGACAGAATAAAATTCATATAGGGGAGAACAGGGACACCATTCTTAGAGTTCATTTGTTAAATCTAGGAGAAGTCCTTATAAAGACTCGAAGCTTTTAATAGCTTGAGTTAGTTTGCTTTCGACGTAGTTTCATGCTTTGTGTTTTAAAAATTTCTAGAGGAAGAAAGCAGATTTTGAGGAAAGGTGACAATAAAGTGAACGTGCCATCATTCTTGTCTGTTTAGGTTTTGCATTTTTTTCCTAAAGGATTTTGAATGTTTGATTATTAGGATCTTAAGAAAAATAGGAGAAAATGATGAAGGAGATGAAAATAAGAAAGAAGAAAATGATTGGTTTGGGTCTTTTCAGCTTTTCTTAATCTGGGTTTTGATTTTGATTTTTTGAATTGGGTAATTTGATAATTTCTTTGAACTGTTTCAGGTTGTTAAGAAAGCATAAGAAAAGAAAATTACAATAGGTTTTATCTTTTGAGATCAAGGATGAAATGAGAGTATGTAGAGGTGAGAGAATGACTGAGACAGTGTTGACTGGCACACACTCCTCATGCATTCCTGAAAGTGATATAAAGGACTTCTGTGGAAAGTTGGTCAAAGTTTAGTGTCAACTTTGTTTTTTTGAACTGTGGGTGCACCTTGGATGTGATGCCGAAGGTCTTCACAGTTCATACTTTAAAACTGTCCTTTCCCCACCTTCTCTATATTCTTATCCGAAATCTGCTAGTATCTATGTATTAGCTTTTCTGACATCTTTTCTTTTCCTGTCCAAATTCAATTTTTAAATTCTAGGTTTGGTTTTGTAACCTAACCCTTTCACCTACTTAATATCCCTATCTAAATACCAACAAACTGTCTTACATCATCTATCTTTGTATTGTTTGTTTAATTCACCGTATCTTATCCTTCAGTAGTTGTGTAATCCTTGAATTTATGGGTGTCAAAATAAAATCCTTAACAAGCATTTATGCTTCACTTGTTCCATCTAATCATGCAGTTATAAAATTTACCCACCCAATGATTTTTTGGCTTATAACTCATAACGTTCTTTTTCTCTTTTTTTCTTTTGTTTTATTTTGATTTTAAACTTAGTGCAATAATAAGTTACTGCAAATCATGGCTCTTGAGCATTTTCGAAGTAATTAGAGTTGATTCTCTTTGTTAATGCTCATTTATCTCTTGCTCTTGTTTGTATGGACTCTTCCTCTCCTCTATAGAGTTTGCTCTACAACTCTGTCTGGCATTACCAAGTCTTCCTAACTAGCCCCTCATACCTTCTCTCTTTTACACACCAATGCTTGCATGAGTCCAAGCACACATGTATATGCATCCTTTAGGTTACTAATTTCAAAATGTAATGCAAGTGCTGGTTGTTAATAATTGTTATGAGAATACTTAAGATTGACAATTGCAACAACATTGTGTTTTGACATCTAAAATGATTAGGACTGATTTGGGTAAGCTGTCTACAACTAATTTGAGGAATCGAAGGGGAATTGGAGTCTGAAATCTTTTGTTAAATGCAGGTTTTCAGATCTGAATATGGAATAAACAATACACTTAAGGAGGCATTTGGCTCATGGAATAGCTATTCCAAGGCAATAGGAATAGCTATTTTTTATATATTGTAAAGCATAATTTTTCTATAAAATTAAAGAATTGCAACTCCATGAACAATCCAAATTAAAAAATATTGATTTTATATGAAATAATTATTTTTTTCTATGTCTAATTATTCCTTAGAAATACATATTCCATTCCATTCCATTCCATGTACCAAATGCATCCTTAGAAGTCTTAGGCATCACACCTAAGGGTTGTTTTGGCATCACTACTAGGGTTGAATAATTGCATCAATAGCAAATATAATGTAATATTATTAATATGTAAATTCTGAAATAGAAGAGGTGCAAACCTAAGCATTTATGGACCAAAGTCCAAGATTGCTAGGATTAGAAATCCTAAACTAGGAGATTTGTTAACTAATACTGAACTATGAGATTTGTTAACTAATACTAACTAGAATAATACTAATTAGGGAAAAAAGAAAAAGAGAAAGAAAAACTTCAAACTTCCTAAATAATAATTTAAAAGTAAATTCTTAATTCCACGTGAAAGGATTAAGTTCTCAGTCTACGTATGCATAATCTGTGCCATAAAGAAATACATGGTGCGCTAAGTGTCGTCTCCTATGAGAAAGAGTTTTAGGCTAATGATATGAATTTCTCTTATTTGTTGCGACAAATTTGCATTAACTGTATGGCCATGTTGGCAATAGAGGGTTGTGGTAATGGCCTAGATAAAGGTAGAAGAGGCCCTAGACAAAGGCCATTTTTTAAAAATAAAAGTGAAGACCTTAGTGGGTTTTGGCAGGGATGTGTATGGGTAGGGATAGGGAGGGAGAAAGGGCGGGGAGAGCATAGCTGCAGCTGGATGCTTTCTCTTTTTGTTCTTTCTCTTTTCTATTTTCATTTTCTGTAACCCTAGTATCTCGTGAGCTTTCTTTTCAACTTTCTTTGGTTTGACACTAGATATTAGGCCATTTATGTACACTAGCATAGTAGCATGTTGAATACCACACTAGTAGGCATCAATTCAGTGCACTAAGACCATCCCCAATGGGTCATGTAAAATAAAGAACATTTTTCTAGAATAAAGAGTATTTTTATTTAATAGGGTATGAAAATTGTAATTTTTTTAGTAGAATTCTCTTTATTTCACTCGTTCCAATGAACATTAAATGATAAAAATTTTATTTGTCTCTTCTAATTTTATTCCACTCGTAAAAAAATTAAAAATTTATTAAAACTTTAAACCCAACAAGAGGAGAGTGAGCTTGACTCAACACTTATGGAGAGTTAAACCCACTCCCTTCTTCATATTTTAAGAATAGAAGTATACTTTTATATATTGACTTTTAAATTTTAGAGAGCCTAAGGGACAAAAAAATAGAGAATGCATTAGGGATGCTTACCAAAACATTCACATAATAGCTTGCAATCAATACGGAATTAACATATGACATCTTAAGCTTTATTCCTTTTTTTGTTCTTCCAAATAATAGAGGCTTACTAAACTATAAAAATTATAACTATATTTTTTTATTAGAAGACATAGTTATTGTAAGCATTTCACATCTGATTAAATTATTGTTAAACCATATGGTTGAGTAATTTTTTAAAATCCCAAAATAGTTCTAGTCAATACGGCCATTAAAATCCATTTTGCTGTAATCTTGTAGCTGATAGTTCAGTTCAAAAAACCTCGCAGTCAGTGGTGGAGCCAGAAAATTCTGGCAGGGGGGGTGGAGGTAGTGTATGGAGCATAGGTAGGACAACGGTGGTTGGTAAAGAGGTAGAAAGTGTAATGAGCAGAAAGAATTAATTGTAGTAAATGAAAGGGTTTCTAACTTTTTTTTAAAATTTTTCTGCATTTAGAAATTAATAAATGAGAAAATATTAAAAAACATTTTGTGTTTATCATTTTTCACTTAAAACTTAAAAGTATGCGATTTTTTTTCATAAAATAAAATCAATTAATATTTAAAATAATCGAAATTATTAGTTAATGCTCACTTTGATAAATTATTAAAGTTCTAATTTAATGTTATGATATAATAATAAATATATTATTACCTTAATTAAGTAATTGATTTGTTCTAAATAATATAGTGATAAATGAGTTGGCTACTTTCATAATTTATTCTAATTGAGGTGATTAAAAAATAATTAAATAATCTATTTATCTTTTTAGATTATGTATTAAACAACAAAATGACAAAATATATATCTGTAATAAAAAGATATATAATCAATTAAAACTTATAAACAAAATTGAAAACTAATGTGTACGAATATAAAATACAAATGAGTTTTACATCCATTATTACTCAACCAAAAAGATCAATTTTAATTAATTATACAGGTGCCAAAATTATCTAGTAAGGCGAGAATACAAACCCAAAAATCCATATTTGATGAGATTTAAGTCCATTATCTCTCGATCAAAAAGACTAATTTCAATTAATTATACAAATTTCAAATTTTCTAGTAAAATCAATCATATTATACATCTAAAAATCCATATGGATGACATTCTTTGTAATTTTAGAATATGACTCATTTTCAATCTATATTCAAACTAAAAAATTAAAACAAATATAGAGGTCGAAACCAGAGTAACATTTCAGACCAAAGGGGGCGACTATTGTATTGAGTGAGGAGGACTCGGGTCTCAAATATACCTATTTCAAAGGGTCTCCGGGACGGGAGGGGGGGGATGGCCGCCCCACCTAGCCACCCCTTGGCTCCGCCCATGCCCGCAGTTATTATCATTTAGAACCATGCATGTTTATGTAATATATGTTTAGGATCATCTCAGAGATTAGTAAATCTTCTATATTTTAGGCTGAAACTGTTTATCAAATGTCTTAAACAAATCATTTGATCCTTGTTATCTTGCAGGTCTTAAACGGTCTACTTAGTAGAGATAACCAGAAAGAAGGTATATCCATACCGATTGGAATTATACCAGCTGGTTCAGATAATTCGCTAGTTTGGACTGTTTTGGGAGTACGAGACCCTATTTCTGCTGCTTTAGCTATTGTGAAGGTAACTTGATTGATAACTTTGCAATGTGTAGTTTTTCATGAATTTGAATGGTCCATGTTTTGTCTCCATGAGTCAAATCTTCTACAAGACTATCCCATTTTAATTGGTAATTTGCAAGTAAGCAAACACATGTTCTAACTTTGTGTCATGTAGTTGGTTGAATAGTTTGAGTTATAATCATCTATAACTCACTGCTTAATTTTTAAATGATGAATTCGTGTGGAGGGTTGTGAGAACTTTTAGTTTTTCTTTTCTGTTCTTTTATCAATAGGAAAGATGGTTGGAGAGAAGAGGAGTAGTCTTTCCTGGTTCTTAGGGTTACAAAAAAAAGTATGATCTTTAATCCTCTTTGCAATTTATTCACATCCTTCTAATTTTGGCACTTTGTGCATAGTTTTAAAATTTGATGCACTAATAAAAATTCCAGCATAATGTTGCTGATGTAACAGCCAGAAGCAAGCGAATTAATCCATGTGGACACTATCTCAAAATTCAATGTTTTGCTTATTTTTTTTTTAAAAGACATGAACTTTTTATAATTTGTTAATGAACTTTTAATTTTGACAAATTGGTATATAACTTTTTTTCAATGTTTTCAATTAATACTTTTTTTGCTGTTACATGTAAAATTGGACATTTAAAATTTTATGTTGCTCGTGAATTAAGGTACATTATAAATATGGTAATATGTAATTTAGTGATTAAATTAAAATATATTCTAAGTACTTTTAAATCATTAAATTGCCATCCAATTGCACAAAACAAATTATACATTATGCCTTTACCCTTTTATTGGAATTAAATAAACAATAGAAAGTTCAAATTATTTTTCTAACCAATGAGTAATTATATAAATAAATTAAAAATTTAATGATTAAAAAATTTATTTTCTTCAATTGTCGTTATATATATATATATATATATATAACTCATTTGAGAAAATAAAATTATTGATGTAATTATATATTTTAATGTATTTTTTGAAATATTACAGAACCTGTATACTAGTTGGTATCTTTATTGACCAATTGGTGCATCTAATTGTTAAAATATTTTGTAAAAAAACATGCCGATTTGTCAAAATTAAATGTTCAAATTTATTTAAATGTTCAATTTATATGTATTGATCACAAAATTGTATCCAATTGAAAACATGGAAAAACCTAGGTACCGATTTACAAAAATTACAAGTTTTGACTGTTTCCAATTAGTTAAAATGGTGATGTCTGATATGGCACCAATGTGTATAGGCTCACTCAATTCTAAATGCCACAAATATTATATGGATTTTTTGTTTGGTGTGCTAGATTGCAAAAATTTATAAGTTTATCCATGAAATTGTCAAAACAAAAAACAAAACCTGATTAAATTGCCATGAATGTGAAACATCATGTATTTTGTTGCAATTAACCCTAGTCCTTGTTGCCACATCCTCTTGTGCTTATGTTTGGAAAAGATTTAAATTCATCCACTTTATTGTTGCGTTGCTCTCTTGCTAGATTAATTTAAAGCGTCACCTTTTTGCTTTATATATCTGTATATTTGTGGATGGGCTATAATGCTGTCTAGTCAATCAAGTTTCTAACAGCATAGTGCTGCAAGGCCTAACCAGTTGCAATAGTTTGTGTTTTTCAGATATTGTAGAGCATGTTTTGAACTACACTTGCTACATTTGTTTGTATACACTTGCTACATTTGTTTGTATGATTAAATGGAGTGCATGTATATGTGCTAAGCTATGAGTTGGATCTTTTGAAGTTCATTTACTAAACTGGGTTTAGATGTAGCTTTGTTGGTTACCAAGGAAGATACATTAACTGTAAAGAGTGTCATTGTTTGCACTACTCTTGTTTTGATATTTGATTTAAAAAAAATGTAGCATTAGGCAGGGGCCTTGAAATTCAGGGATTAGTTTTAGAGGTGTATCTTTAGTAGTCTGTAAGTCCAATCTATTCATAAGTCTTGTATAGGTTAATGATATAAGAAAGCCAAAACTTTAGACATCTGTCAATTGTAGCCACTTCTTTAGTACTAGTCAACAATTTCTGTGAGTTATGATCTGAAAATTTCTAGTTTGCTGATTAGTTTCTTTCTTTCTTTCAACCATATCAGAAATGCTGACACAACAGGGTAGCACCCTTTAATCCATGAAGAAGAATTTAAATCAGCTCCAAGTCAGCATATAAGTCATTTGTTAGAAAATGTAAAAGAGGAACATGTTCTTTCTTATTCCCGTGTTTGATCTCTTCCATCTCTCGTTCACTTGTCACCTATGTTGAAGAACCTGTTATATATATTCATATGCTGACTTGGAGATGATTTATATGTTTCATGTATAATACTAATTTATTAGAACATATAAAGTTAAAAAATTGAGAAAAGAAATAGATAAATATATTCTATTATTTGTTTCTTTTTTTTCATTTGACCAAACACGTACAAATATTTATCTTATTTCTTTTCCAGTTTTCGTTAAATAAAAGCTGGTGTTACATCTGCTGGACTGAAAAGAAATGAAAGAATCTTATTTTTTGTTACCACCTGCCAGAAAATTCTGAAGGGGTTTCCACCTTGCTTTGGAAATGAAACCAGACCTCTACCGTAAGCAAATGCAGATTTGACCTCAAACCCTTTAAACATTGTCACGCGATTCATTGGATATTCACAAGTCTTGCCTGTTAGTTTTAACAATTAAAATTTTCATTTTTAAATTCATAAAAAATATGTGATTTCAAGTCCAAACAAATAAAAAAATGCAGAGACCTTAAACAACACTATGAACTTGAAAATTTTTTCTCCAACTGTTCATCATTCATTATTTTCAGGTCAGTAACCTAACCCTATGCAGAGCCCCTGATGAAGGCAGCATGTCAGAGGACAAATCAAGGAGAACCTGCAGAAAGTGGTTCTCATTGTGTATGGTTGAGATCTTAGGAATTTAAATGGTGACTAGTGAGGGTGTAGGAATCAAACGAATAGTGACTTATTTGGGAAAGCCGGGCCAATATAAGGTGCTCCATTTTATTCTTCAATCTCCTCAACTATTTTCATCTCCTTCTCCTTTCACCAATGTCTGTTTCCCGATATGTCATGTCCTGATGCGGCCTAAAAACCTAAAGTTCAATATCTAATCTTGATGTTGTGTTTAACATGGTTAGGTCACAGTCAAGATGCTGCAGTATGAGGGTTTAGCAGTCGGTCAAAATAAATTAGCCTGGGTGTAGCATAATCATGGATTTTTTTTGGAGCAATAAGATTGTTAAATAACTTGAGAAGAAGCCTACTATAGTCAATGAAGATCACACAGTAGCACCACTTTTGTTTGATGATCCAATTAAATTTTGAGATGACACTAATTGATAAATGTTGGCCTCTATCTTATTGTACTGTAAGGCTTGAAACCTGAATATTAACTGTATGGTTGCTGTCATTTTCCTGTGCAAGGTTGTTCATGCATAGGCCTGTAATTATGAAGTTCAGAAAGTGTATATATCAGTGAAATTTCACTTCATGCACTTAACTTCCTTTTTTTGGCCTGTTTTCAGGGGGGTCTTACTGCTACAGATGTTTTTGCTGTTGAGTGGATTCAAACCGGTGTTGTTCACTTTGGGATGACGGTTTCATATTATGGTTTTGTTAGTGATGGTATGTTACAGGAATAAATTCATTGTGGTTTATCTGAGAAGGCCTTACTTTAAAATATCTGAAAAATCAACTAATTCCAATAATGCATGTGCTAGATAAAGGAACATGTTGCAAACTGCACCATTGCTTAATGCAACTAATCAAAAGAAATTCAGTAGATCATTTACTACCTGGTTAGGGCATGCATCTTGTGAGAAGCCTATTTACTTTTTGACCGTAGAAAATCTCAAACTGAAATTTTTTCATAGTTCTGTTCTTATCATATGCTATTTAAATGCTAAGAAATCCTCTTTAAAGGAGAAAGATGATTAGATCTATAAAATGTGGAATTTTTTTCTTGTTCAATTATTGGCTACAGTTAATGCAATTGTTTTTCAAATTTAGCCAACAGTATGGTAAATGGCTGAGCTTTGAATCTCTGTTCTACACTTTGGAATTTAATGAATTCATCTAAACTTTATTTCCTAATATGAAAAATTATAGACTAATAATGTTTTTACATATTTCTTCACTACAGTGTTGGAACTTTCCGAGAAATATCAGAAACGTTTTGGTCCTCTGCGTTATTTTGTAGCAGGATTTCTCAAGTTCTTATGCTTACCCAAATACAGCTATGAAGTGGAATATCTTCCAGCTGTTGATGGAGAAGGAAAACAGTCAGAACAGGAGGTAGTTGACATGTCAGACTTGTACACGGATATCATGAGGAGATCAAACACAGAAGGGATGCCTAGAGCCTCTAGTTTATCTAGTATTGACTCAATAATGACCCCCAGTCGAATGTCTGGAGGTGAATTGGACACCACATGCAGTAGTACTCATGCTAGCACTGAACCATCTGACTATGTGCGAGGCCTAGATCCAAAAGCAAAACGCTTGTCATCTGGGAGGAGCAATGTAATGGCAGAGCCAGAAGTTATTCATCCACAGTTACCACTGTCAACAACTCCCAACTGGCCAAGGACCAGGTCAAAGTCGAGAACAGATAAAGGATGGACTGGATTGACTTCTTCACATGATACCTCTAGATGTTCTTGGGGAAATGCAGCAACAAATGATAGAGAAGATATATCTTCAACATTATCTGATCCAGGTCCAATTTGGGATGCTGAGCCAAAGTGGGATACTGAGCCTAACTGGGATCTGGAAAACCCTATTGAACTGCCAGGGCCATCTGATGATGTTGAATCAGGAATCAGAAAGGAAGTTGTGCCTAGGCTTGAAGATAAATGGGAATTGAAAAAGGGGCAGTATCTTGGCATACTGGTTTGCAACCATGCTTGTAGAACAGTTCAGAGTTCTCAAGTGGTTGCACCAAGAGCTGACCATGATGACAATACCATGGATTTGCTCTTAGTTCATGGTAGTGGACGCCTGAGGCTATCGAGATTTTTCTTGCTGTTACAGATGGGTCGTCATCTTTCATTGCCATATGTTGAATACATCAAGGTATGAGCATGTGCTCTTGAGATGCTTTTGTTCCTTCAAAATTAGAGTTTCATTTTAATTTTACAAGAATTGCATTTTGAGTTTACAGATTTACATTAACCTCCGAGTTACTAAGAGTAATGGTATGTTTGGTTCAATTTATTTCTAAATGAGGTTTTAGAAGGATTCATTTCATTTAGTCAATAATCAATTCTATAAATTTACTCCCTCTGCCCCAAAATTATGGTCCACTATTCTGGTTTGGGTGTCCTGAGATTGTTGTCCGGTTTTTATTTTAGGAAGGTAGTTATCTTATGAATTGTCTCTAGTGTCCTTAATTTATGAGTTGGAAATGAGTTAGGATCCAACTTAGATTCATTAATTATTTTATAGGAATATTTTGGAAGATATATGTGATTTTTTGTCCATAAAATTTATTAAATGCTGTGCATTTAAAAGTGAACTATAATTTTGGAATAAAGGGAGTAATAAAATAGAGTAGCAGATGAATTTAATTTATTATAATCACACAATTTATGAATTTCCAAATATATTCTGTAGAATTTTATGAAATTTATTTATACCGAACACTTGCTATGAGTGATGTATCTCTGTCGAATTTTATCTGTGAATTGTACAATGGAATCAACAAGCATATGTTTCGTGGCTGGCTTAATGAGTTTGTCTGTTACTTCCTGCAATGGCAGGTTCTTCTACTTTCTTTGATATCTAAAAACTTAGAAACCGCTGAGTGCTGAGTGCTTCTGTTTTATTTTAGTTTTGGCTGCCTATTCAGTGCACTTGTGCACAAGTGCAATGAATAATTACCGTTTTTTTTTTCAGAGAAGGTTCAGTCTTTGGACCCAATACCCTCACTGTTAGGCTCATCTGAGCTTGCAGGTTTTTTTTTTTTTTTTCCAACAAAAAAAAAATCATAAGAACTTTTTTTGATAAGTATGGCTGCCAATATCTTCAAATAAAATTCATGAAGATGTCGACTCTGGTTTATGTGGTGCAAAATTGATCAATTGTGATCCTAGAAAAAGAGATCAGTTTGTGCATATAATTGTAACAGAGCTAGCTATAAGAAGGTTTGATTGAATTGAGGGCTGCGGGAAGGTTGTAGGCATTATGTAGTTACAATCCATAGGTGTGTTTATATGCAAGTACATTCAAAGTATAACCCACTTTGTGAGCATCTTCTAATACTATCTTCTGCAGGTAAAATCTGTGAAGATAAAGTCTGGGAAGCACACCCACAATGGCTGTGGCATTGATGGTGAGCTTTTTCCCCTTGACGGACAAGTAATCTCTTATTTGCTGCCTGAACAATGCAGGCTCATTGGTCGCTCCCCTAGCCATCACATATAACAGCCTCGAGCCGTCCCTTTGAACTCTTTGAAAGGTTCTAGGGGGTATTTTTACGATATTTCCCAATCGCGATTGTTATATATGCAGTGCATGTCCTTGAACCAAGCAAGAATACACTGATTTTTCCCCCTTTTATTTTTTCTTTTTCCAATTTTAGCCCCCATGATCATTCCATTGCACATGCGAGGTCCCTGTAAATGTTTTCTGCAATTATGTATTGGTTGTCTGTTGTCTATTTTGCCATCCTTTTTCCATTTGTGCACCCTTACATATTCGTTAATGGCATGAGCATATCAATGTATTGAAAAATATCTCTCTACTTGGCAGTTTCCTCTCCCTTGTTTTGGCCTTGGTCACTAGTTTTTATGCGAAATGCTAAGATGTCAATATTGTAAAGCACTCTGGTTTTTTCGTTTCTTATGTGCGTAATGTTCACTTGCAGAAAGCCAGAAACGAACATAAATAGATAAAGGTAATATGTATTGTTGCAATATGTCGGGAACCCTACATATGAAAAATAAAATAAAATACTTGAGTTTATAATATATGACTATGAGACCACAACAAACCATTGGGCTATTTCGAATCATGCTAATGATTGGGTTCAGTTTATTCTTGAACCAGCTGTATCCAGCTCATGCACTGATCAATCCTTGTAACATTAAAAGAAAACCCATATTACTGTACAAAGTCACTGTAGCATGGGGTCCCTTGATTAGCCCTTGAAGTGACTAATAATTATTGTTGTGCGATTTAGGGATGACAATTGGTCAAGGATTCATCATTACCGAGGGAAACCCGTCTTTAATGGGACGAGGAATTTCCATTTATTTTACTCATAGGTATGGAGATGGAGAAAATTCTTTTCCCATGATCCCTCGGATGGGGATGAGGAGTGCTATTCCCACCCTATGGGGATCCCCATACCCCATCCCATAGAGACCCATTATATATACATATATATAATTTTTTATTTTATACATAACCGTATAAAATTATATAATAAAATAGAACTCTTGACTATTATTAGGAAGCATATCTATATAAATCAATTTATTTAGTTGAAAGTATAATTTCATTATACAATGACATTTAGAAAAACTAACTTAATTACTTATAGTGATTATATGTTTATTAAATTCGATTTACTTTACATATGATATTTAGATTTTTAATAAATGATATAGTATATTATTATTATAATTTTTCTTTAAAGTTATATATATAATTTCTTAAATAAATATTTAAAAAATTAAAAAAAATCAATCATTATAAATGGGGAATGGGTATCCCCATGGGGATGGGGATTCCCACGGATATAGGTATGGGGATAATTTCAACCCCATTAATGAAATAGGGATAGGGATGGGGATGGGGATGGGGATTCCCCAAAAAGATGAGGACTGGGATGGATAGCGCTTCCCCATTCCCAACCCGAACCATTACAAACCCGAACCATTACCATCCCTAGTGCCATCTGGTTTTAGTTGTAATTTTAATGATCTATGAAATGCCCTTGCTTTTATTGCATTCATTATGGACTTCATTTTTTCATTAATTGCAGAGATGCCATTTATGCTGGCTTTAAGCTTGGAGATCGAGAGTT
>CANYLF015092617.1:0-22022 GCA_948193215.1 Bocquillonia castaneifolia
TAAATTTAAATTTGAATGAATTTGAAAATACTTTAAGTTTATAGACTAAAATGCACTTTTATTTTATCAAATTAACCTTTTAATTTGTGAATTAATAGCTAAAAGTATGTAAAAGGAGTTTTTAGTATAATAATTTTAAAATATAGAGGGATAATAATATAATATTGAAAATGTAGGGGTAGTAGTGGAATACACCAAAACATACCCAAAATATAATTACAGAAGCCAATTTGGCATAATAATAAGAAAGCAGAATATAATAACATTGGCCATGTCGCCTCCATTTTGAATTGATGCGGTAGAAGCAGAAGAAGAAGAATACAGACATCTCCGTCTCATATCATCGATCTCATCGCCACCCTCTCACCCTTTTCCCATTTTCTCCCCTACTCATCTCCGCTCCTCTCTTTCTCATTCTCTACAATTTTAAACACTCTCCTCTCTCTAAAAACTGTAACTATTTATAGTTTTCTGATCTTTTTGCATTTTGCTTTTCTTTTTTTTTAAAAGAAAAGGCCTTAATAATGGCATCCGCAAGTGTTCCATGCCCAAAGACTAGTTTTGTTTCTCGCATTGGCGTTGGATCCAATGCCTCTAACCCTCTTCCCATTCGTTCAATTTCCTTCCCTTTTCAGGTTCTTCCCTTTGTGCATTGCATTTTCATTTGTTTTGTTCATAATGTGGCAGTATTGGACTGTTTCTTATTACCGTTATGAATAAAATCAGTATGCTACTAGAAAGTTTGGAGCTTTTGGTTTAATGTTTTACTTTTGTTCATGGCTTTGAGTTTTTAGATTCCAACTTTGATGTGGGTTTATTAGTTTATTCAGCTGAATGATTACACAATTACTACTAGAAACTGGGTTTATTTTGATCTTTTGATTTTTGATTTGGTGGAGTGATTTTGCTTTTGGAGTTAGATGTAATTATGAATTTAGCCTTTTAGCTAATAAGGACCTTGGACTAGAAACTGGTATTGTTTGATGGTTATATGAAGAATTAACTAACTACAAGAACCAGTAATTGAATAATGTTCTTGACTGTTTAGACGATGTGAATAATAATAATTTCCGTGTTTGCTTTTGCAGTGGCCTAGCCGGAACCAATCTGCTGTTACCAAGGTGAAGGCACAGCTGAATGAGGTAAGGCCTTGCAGATTAGATTAGGGAAGCCTATATGTTCAAATGAGGCATCAAATTCTTACCGTTATGCTAGACTAATTTATTTATTTTTAAATCCAAGGTTATTATCAAAGAATCTTCTAATTCCGTACCGGTGCTGGATGCTAACTCTAAAGTTGCATCATCGAAAGTAAAAGATGAATCTGCGCCAAAGAACGTTCCAGATGCATCAGAAATTACTGCATTCATGACACAGGTGGCTGACCTTGTCAAGTAAGTGAAAACAATTTATGTTTCCTGTGCTTGGCCGTGTATTTGCTCCTAATTACATTGCTTGATTTTGTATGAATTTCATGAGCAGGCTTGTGGATTCAAGAGATATCATGGAGCTCCAGCTGAAGCAATTAGATTGTGAGCTCATAATAAGGAAACAGGAGGCCTTGCAGCCACCTCCTTCAGCAGCTCCTGTCATTGCAATGCCTTCTTACCAACACGCAATGCCTCTACCTCCACCACCAGCTGCTGCTGCTCCTCCAAGTTCCACTCGTCCCGCTTCCGCACCTGCCTTACCTCCACCTCCAAAGGCAGCTGCATCATCGCGTCCAGCACTTAAATGCCCCATGGCAGGAACCTTTTATAGGTCTTCAGCACCTGGCGAACCACCATTTGTGAAGGTAACTAATTTCGTGTGCTGCTACATTTGAGAGATGGTGACTTCTGGTGAAACGCTAGAACTAGATTCCTGACCATTCCTGCTTAATAGATCATGCTGAAGCAACAATATTTCCTTCGCTCTCATTTATTTTACAGGTAGGAGATAAAGTACAGAAGGGTCAAGTCATTTGCATCATTGAGGCCATGAAACTAATGAACGAAATTGAGGTATGCGCATTTCCTCATTCTCATCATTTCATTTCATGTCTTTGTTAAAGCTTATGTTGTAAAGTCTCACTCTAGATATGAATATGATTGTTCATTTATCAGTTGTTATGTATTCAATTTGTTTAACTGCTTCTTGATTTTTTAGGCTGACCAGTCGGGAACCGTAGCAGAGATTCTGGTAGAGGATGGGAAACCAGTTAGTGTGGACATGGTAATTGGCTATTATTTTCTTCTCTGTCGTCTCTCCCATCCAAACACGTATTGTTCTTTTATCTTGTATTCTAAAATTTGTTTGTTCACTTGATGCAGCCTTTATTTGTCATTGTTCCTTGAATCTTCGAAAGATCTTCAATCCGGTGTTTCCGGCCAGAGGAGTAACTTAAAAAGTTGTGATATCTAGTGAACTTTCCATATTTATTCTGTATTTTCAAATGAATAATCGTCCCATTTTATCTTTTTTATACTTCATAATTGTGTTAGAAAGAAGCCTTGAGGCTTCAGAATATAGTTTTGTGCAAAAGTTTTAGACATTTTTGGAGTTCTGAAGCTTCTCTCTGTTTCGATAAATTTGTCATTTGTCTAGGTGTTTAGATCATCACCTCATGCTTCATCTCCAAAAAATTGCACCAAGTGGACACCTTTCAACTTGTCAGAGTTAAAGGGTGAAATACGATTGTCCCCTGAGGTTTAATAAATCAAATAATTTTATGAAAATCATATAAAAAATAAATAAAATTCTATTTATTATTTTATTTCATATGACAAAAAAAAGCATGTATATATTTGAAAACCATGACATCTTTACTATTTTATTTCAGTAAGATAAAAACATGTATATTAATTAAATAAAATTTTCTTATAAATGAGTCATATTAAAATATAATTTTTTATATAAACTCGAGTATTATATATATATTCAGTTTGTTTATTTTTATAGATAACTAAATTAAAAATTTGTGAAGATACTTTAAAACCTGTGAATGTTTTTATATTATGGAGGAAATTCGAACATGAGACTTCTAAACTGATTACAAAAATCTTTATCATTAGGTCAAGTCTTGGGATACATGTGAATTTATTTGCTTAATAGTTTATTTACCATTTAGATTTGTAAAAAATTATTAAAACTATATTATCATAAAATTTTATTTATTTTTTATACGATTTTCATAAAATTATTTGATTTGCAATCATTTAAATTATCAAAATAGTTTCTTTTATTTTTATTATTAATAAAATTTTAGACTTTAAAATTTATTTATTAAATTATTAATTAATATAAGTATTATTTATTTTACCCTTTTTAATATAAATAGTGTAAAATCATATAAAAATTAATAAAAGTTAAAATTGGGTAAAAATGAAAATAATAAAATTGGAGGGGTAAAACAGTAAATTAAAAATATATATCAGGAGGATAACTGTAAAATATAAATATAGGTCAGGGGTAAGTGTATATTATTTTTCTTCTTATCGGTGAAACCTAACGGAGGGTATTAATAGTTAAACGGAATAAAACCTGAAGAGGGTAAAAATCCAAGCTTCTAAGAACTAGGGCATGATTGTATGAAGATCCCCATTCCTCAAACTTCAGATTATTTTAATTAATCGGAAAAGCATTGCCATTAGTTAGTGACAGAAGTTACTCTCCAGTGACAGTGAAAAAAAAAAGATAATATTAATTTATTAATACTTATGAGCTTGGTGAAACTTGAACTTTAGACTCACCTATTAAAATAAATAAAAAATTTATCACGGCTTCAGGGGGAAAAAAGCATTGTAGTTTGAAAGTAAAGAAAAAGCTATTATCACAGGCATAGGCTACCTTAGTTTTTAAAGTCTCATCCCTAAAATGTGTAATCATCAAACATGCACAAGTATTAACACAGGGTATAGAAGAAAAATAAGCGCAACCATAATTGCAGTACAACTCTGATTTTTTTTATTTTTTTTTTGCATCCACAATACAACTCTGATTGCATCCCAGAGAAATGCTATGAGAAATTCTACCCACTGCTTTACAATTTTTCAATCAATACAAGAGGAATATGCACAACATCCTGAGACTTCAATACAAAAAAAATAAATCTTGAATTTCATTGACAGAAAAGAATGTAGTGACAATATGTTGAAAAAACTACAATATGGAAACAGCTCCAGAAGAAAGTACCTTACCCCCTCGCACAGGTTCCTCCACACTAATAGGACCTCCCCACTTGCTATATTTATGTACTGTTTCCCAAAATTCTTTTCTTTTTTTGTTTTTCTGTCATTCTATCCTATTGATTTTCTTTTCTGCTAATTAATGTACATGTTAGCCTATCTATCTAATATTTACAAACCTACTATCATCACCTTTGCCTACATGCTCTAGGATTGTTGCTTCTCCTCCCACCGCCACTACTGCTTAGCCTCCGAACCCCTCCTGTATAATCTTCATCGTCATCATCATCATCGTCAGCTGCAGCATTTGTCCGACCTTGTTTTGTTGTCGTCTTTCTGGGTGTAGGACGCTTCCTCTTGATGTTTGCAGTATAAGTGGTGTAATCAACAGTGTCTTCCTTTAAAGCACTCTTGAATTCCTGAAGAATAATGAAGACAGATAAGACATCACACGCACAGGAAATTCACAAAGTCGAACCAAACTCCACTCTTTTTCCAGGAAACTGATACCCCACAGTTTTGAATGTTCAGATTACCTGATATCTCTGTACCAGATCTTGATACGTGGATGGTACACAAGTAAACATTTCACTGATGTCAAAAGGGATGCTCTGCTTTGAGAGAGCTTCTCCAGATTTTGGGGGTTCATTTGGAGAAAATGCCTGGTAGATTTATCGAGTAAAGTTAGTCGCAACATGCATGTAAGTAATGTGTCAGCAGTAAAGAAAAGCAATAGCAGAAGCCAAAATTTTACTGTTCTACCTGGCAGCGGGCATCATTCAAGCTATACACAATTTTTAGATGCCTCTTGAGCTTCAATAGAAGCTGCAATGCAATAGCTGAAATGCAATCAACCTGCACAATCACCACAGATCAGGAACTCAAGTGCAAAAAAATTGAATGCAACTGTTTATTTTGGAGATCTTAAATGCCAGCACAGTAAAAAAAGGATGTGATGTACTAATACAGAACCAACATCTTCATTTTGTATGAATAGCATCCCAACTTCAAAACTTACCTGGATTTTCTCCTCGTCATCTTTTGAGATGCTGAAGGAATCACCAGAGCTAATCTTATCCGTCTTTCTCTCTCTTGGGACATCATTGTTTAAAACCAAATGAGGCTCTTCCTGAACTTTTCCATTCAAATCAAATGATGTGAAAGGAGTCAAATCAGGCTGAGCAACTAGCTCTTGCTGAATTACCCCATTAAAATCCATCGTCATCGTATGATGGAAAACAGGCTCAGCAATTGGCTCTTGTTTAGTTGTCCCATTCAAACCCATTGTGGCCATATGTTGGAAAACAGTCTGAGCTGGCTCCTGCTGCATTACCCCATTCTCATGGGACAACTTCCGGGAATTTCTTTGAGACAGATGTAACATTAAACCCTTCATATTTGCTTCAAGTGCTCCAGCGCGAACTTGTATTATCCGATTTATAGAATAAATCAAGTAAAGGGGTTCATCAGGTGTAGTAAATGGCAGTGTAGCAAGTACTTCTGTACAATACCTGTAAAAATAAACCATCTTGCTGTAAAAATATATCCAAGTGGAACAGTGAAATCTGGAACTGGCACTCAAGAAAACTCACATCAAAAATGGAACAACAGAATTGTTCCAGCTTGGGCTATCAAATTTGCGCACTATAGAAGACATAAATTTGTTCCTTGAAACACGGTTTCCGCGAATGAGCCTATAGATCCGGGAAACTCCAAGCCTTGCTTGAGAAAGAGAGCTGCCTTCAGGCTTTCCCTTTAAATTTCCAGAAGCTCTTGATTGGAGCTTTTCATTCATATTTTCAGGGGGGCTACTGCTAATGGATTGCATAAAAATAAATGATAACTGAAGGCCATCACCCAACCGGCTTTCAAAAAAAGCAGGATACCTGAACAGAAGACAGTCATAAGTTGCCATATTGAACATTAAAAGGAAAGAGGAGGTTTGAGAAGCATACTTCTCATTCATATTCGTCAGTAAATGGTGCGCCAACTTTGCATTCACTTCTAAAGGATCTGTTTCAAGTGCTATAAGATAAGGAACACAAGTGATAGGATGCACTAAACCTTGTCGTAGCACTACCTCCACAATCTGCAATAAAAACATAGCAAGAAATATAAACTTCAACACAATTCCAAAATTTAGTAACTTGCATTGTGTGGAACTCCATAATCATGCTCTCTAGTATGGTGCATATGAGCGATCGGACCATGCAATCCACCATCTAGTTCTGAATGACAGCATTTACAAATTTTTAGCAAAGAATTCTTTTGAGAATTAACCAAGAAAATTAAACTATTTTAATGGTATTGCATATCGTTTTCAAAATCTCCTCAGCCTCGTGGATATCATTTTGATTTTTCCTCAGGCAATATATGAAATGATTGTTTTACTTTCCTTCAAGCGGCCAGCTTTATTTATAGCATTCCAGAGAGGGACAAGATCGAAGAACATGGCATCTCACCTTAATTGCACTCTGACGAACTTGTTCATTGAAATCCAAGCACCTCCCCAAAATATTATCCCAATACAACTGAACTATGCCCCCACAGATGTTAGTATCACCTGCGCCTGCAGCAACAGGTACAGTAGGGTCTCCTACAGTATGAGAATTAGAATCATTGCTGGCTTTATCTGTTTCCATTTGGCTTTCAGCATCGAGAAGATATTCATACATGTTTTGCAGTGCTTGTATCTGAACAAAAGAATGATCAGAACACAACAGAAGAATGTTTCCACAGAGCAATAGAGAACACTATTACCTTGAGACGAACATCAGAACTAGAAGATAGAGTTGCCTCTAATATTTTGCCGATGTCCTTTTCCAGCATATATTCAGGCCTAGCAATTAAAACAAACCCTAGAGCCTACAAGAATTACAAACTATGTGAGTATGTCCTTAATCCAAAACAGGCTTCAGAAAAACTATGAACTAGAGACAGCATACCTGCAAAGATCGAACTTTTATAACAAAATCCTCCATACGGAGATATTTCTTAAATAAGGTGAGATTGCTAACTAAATCGATATGTTTGTTGCTAGAGGTGATCAGCAAAGAATTCCCATAGCGAATAAGCAACCCAAGACAGAACAGAGAGCGGCATACTAACTGCAATTTGAGAGGAAAAGAAAACAGTTGATCTATTTTGTATTTCAAAAAATCCGCTTCATAAGGGAAGATTGTGTACTGAGCAAGCCACTGAAGTTTAGCAGCTTGCTTGATACTGGACAGAGTACAAAAAATGCTCAATCGAAAGTGCTAAAGTAATACACAAGCATGCATAGACTAGCACTTTAAACGGCCCAGGCTGAGCTCAAGCAGTGCCAAGCTTGAGCCCGAGCCTGAAAGGGCTTAAATCTCCAAGCTCGAGCTACTCGAGTTCATCTTGAGCAGGCTCAAGTTTAATAAAATAAAAAAATATATAAATTAATTGGAATAAATTTAAAAAACTTAAGATCGAGCTCGACTCGCATAGGCTCAAGCTAAATAACAAAGCTTATCTAGGCTTGCAATCCTCATGAGTCTTTATATTTGATACTCAAGCTCAAATAGCCCAAGGTCGAGCTTAGCTCGAATTTTTGGGTCAATCTTGAGTAGCCCAATTCGTTTACACCCCTAGCATAGACATAGCTCTCTCTACAACCACAACTAAAAGGAAAATATGACATGCAAAATCCTCTTCAAAGTCCAAAAAACAAATTTGTCATCCAACCATCTCATATCCTCGACAAGAAAAAAATCATGCAAATGACTAATAGAATATCACTTCCAAAGCTAAAGAAATTAGAGTGCTTGGTCGGGAATTATAGATGCTTAACCTGTGGATCAAGCTGTAATTATAAATATGAAATCCAACCATTGTTTGGATGGAGGATATGCAAGGAAATAGCTAAGGGTAAAAAATTTATACCTTGTTTGGGAGTTAAATGAAGCTTGGAAAGCAAAAGGGTAAGGAGAGATTACAATCCCTCAAATCCCACTTTGAATTCCATCAAAACTGACGGAATGAGAATAATCCCTCTCAAAATTATAAATATGTCTTTATATGATTGTTCGACACTTAATACTTCAAACCCTTTCCTAACACACAAACTATAAACAACAGAAAAATTTAACAAAGCTACCAACCTGCTTATTGTCAGTTCCCTGAGCATCCAAACGTTTGAAGAAAACCAGAATAAGATACTCAACAACACCAGCACCCTTTCCAGCTACTCTACTCAAAGAACAAAGGCACCTGCAATGGGAAACAAGAACAGCACCATAAATTTTCAAAGGGTCAATACACTATCGGTAATTCCAATTTTACAAGACAAGGGAAGGTGTGTGATAAAAAGCGACGGTAGAATCCCAACAAAGTACAAGTAATTCATAAACTCAATACAGGAAGAAGTCACATATACACGAAGCTTAGAGTTCCTCCGCCGCAATTTTTATTTTTTTAAAAAGAAATTGAGGGCTTTCCTCGACTATAATTAACCCATAATATTATTTTCAGTTCACCCTAAAAAGGAAAAGAAAGCAGGGTGTGAAAAAAGAAAAAGGAAACACAGGTCACAAATTGCAATCTGGCTACACGTTACTCCCGTGATCAAATAGATTGAAAAAATAACAAAATATAGCAGTTATAATGACTGGTGAATAGAAAGAAAAGAAACCATAATTACTTGATGCAAGCATGGACAACTGTCAAAAATGAATGCCGAACAATCATGTGCTTCAGATCTTGTTGAAGCTCTTCAACTACACTTTGAGGCAACTTCCGGATCAAGGGAAGAACAGAATCAATTATAAAGATTATACTCTCCAGTAACTGTGCAACTGCTCGGTTGTCAACCTGGAATCAGAAGTTAATTAGATTCCACATATCACCTTCACTGAATGGATAACTATGCAGTAATAAAGCTTCTTTCATATTTCTTTCATTTTCCTATCTCATCAATTTATATTCAAATTGCACATTCATGCAAAGGAAGCCTACAATGAGAAATATTGAATGAGAAGCAAAACGTTGAAAGAAGGAGCTACTTGGAAAGGTGGCTGCTACAATGAGCATCCAACTCAAGTCAAATGATAAATACAAGATACTTATACGACTCCTAATAGGGCAGATAACTTTTAGAGGGAGCAGGTATCTAGTAAGTACAGAGCACCCGGTTAATCGATGATAAGCTTCATTTCCAGATGAATGGGGAGCAATTGAAATTCTAAACAGGACAGCCCCAGAACTTCTACCAGGGCACAGATGATGGCCTCTTAGGACAAGTCCAAGAGAGTCCCTTTGATTCTTCCTATTTCCTAAGGTAGAATAATAATTTTATCTGAAATAGTTTCTTGAAAATTGTGCCAGAACTCTATTTTAGTGAAAAATTGAATGTTGGTTCCTAAATTTATTGAGTTACTATTGAAGTTTTTAGGAGCTTCTGCTTTTCGAGACAAACAATTGAATTATTTATTTGAAAAGGGAGTAAAAGTAGAGAATATGAACAAATTTCAAGAGAAATATTGTATTATTTACTCCTCCGTCCCACTCTAATTGACAAAAATTATTTGCTGTCCCGTTCTAATTGACAATTTTTGGTTTTTGCATCTTTTTGAATAGATTTTTTCATCTTTACCCTTAATAATTCATCTTTTTAAAAGATAATTTTTGAAGAAGTACAGAGCATTTAATGAATCACAATGGTATAGAAGTCAATAGCTATTACATTCATTATACTTCAACAATATTCAACTCAATTTTTGTCAATTAGAATGGGAGTATAATATTTTATGGACTGATATAAGGAGTACTGTTGGACTTGCTCTTACTTACCAATTTGCCATATGTCACCTCCTAACTTTTTTAATAACTATTTTATGTAGAAACAGTCCAATATTCAACAGTTCATAGCAGCCATGTAAATATTACTAGAATATCTCAACATTTAATCTACTGGGTTGTGAAAATACAGATAGCCAACAACATTTATTCACATTTTATACATGCATGTGACAACTGCAATGAAAGCTATTAGCATAATGAAGAATCCATGGAAATGATGTTTACTTGAATTGGAACATTTTCAAAGATATAAATCAACTGCACAATATCCACACAGTGCACGTCCAAGTGGAGAAATTATATGAATAAAGATCACAAGAAAACTCTGCAGTGCATACTCCCTATAAAAGAAAGAGTAGAGGAAGAATGACGAGATTGTATATTGAATCACATAGTACTAACCCAGTAAGAGTGCAATTTTTACCAGACAAATTACTATGCATAAAACTGATAACAGATAAGCACAGAGCATCATAAAGTAAACTTAAGACAACCTGAGTCTTCAGATATGGCTGTAGAGTGACTACAAATTGGGAAGGGTCAGACGCTGGTGCACAGAGTGTAGCATCCACAACACAAAATGCATGCAATGCTAACACATAAGGTAGTGTGCGAACCTCCACTTCTTCACCGGTCATTTCCTCCACCTGAAAACAAATTTCCCAGTAAGTTTCTGATAACTAAATAGACAAGCATCAAGTCATAAACACTCATAATTAGTAGTTATACCTGCAATATCCTTTCTAGTAAGCACTTGCACATTAACTCACAGCGTTTACGAACTGCTGCGAGTGACACGGGATTGATTCCAGCAGCCTTAGCTGATTGAGGGAAAAAATCAAGGGCTAGGTTGCGTTTAATGACAGTGACAAGAAGCTGGTGGCTTGTCATCTTCCTCAACATCTCAACAATTTGCTCAGTCTTCTTACTCACCTCCAAGGGCACAGAGCTACCATCTCTATATTGTGTCTGCAGACCAGATGGCTCCTCAAACCAAAACTCATAAAATGTCTTGCAGACAATATCCTGGGTGTAAGAGAAGTAAAAGTTGCAGAAAGAGTCAGGAAACCAGCAGTTCTTCGTCCAGGCATTTCCCAAGAAGTAAATGAAATAATTATGAAAATAATCAGAAAACCTATGAACAAGCAACTAGTGAACCTTCTAATGCTTGTGGTGATAAAGCAAAATATGTAGATAAACAGGAACCCATGAGTCATGATGCTAAGTGAGACAAAGCATCGACTGACAAGGACAATCACCTTACAGGATTATACAATACACAAAAAAAAGGGCTAAACACCTCGACAGATGCAATCAATAAAAGATAGCAATAGTGCCTAATAGTTTAAATGAATTCATTTCATTTGCACTACTAATGTACCTGAATGCTTGATTCATCATCAGTAATGCGAGAAATGATTTCCATGCAAGCAGTTGTAAATTGAGCAAAGTTCACATTTGAGGTGCACATGTCTCGGATAATTTTGATTGCTCTTTTTCGAACACTCACTCCTGTATCTTTTATCCTCTCAGCAACCTTTTCAAAATACTGCAGTATCATGAAAGCTTGAATGTGAAGGAATGAAGAGATAAATAAACAAGAGTCCCACAAATGTAAATGAATGAATGAACATCAACATGACAAACCTGCAGCCCAACATCAGGATGCGAAGCAATATGCCTACCAACAAGTTCCAGTGCAGCTTCTCTTACTGATATAGCAGAATCACAAAATCTTCCTTCAACAGCCAATTGCACACGTTTGTCACGTAATACCTCTGGATCAGCTTCTACAATAATACTGACCTGATCCATCAAAGAAAAGGGAAAAGGGTACTGATTAGATCATCAGCCACTAGAAATAAAACATGCCACGATTGATAGCACAGCAGACCAACAGATAGAACTCCCCACTTACTGCTCGCAAAGCCTTGGCCCTAATTACAGGAGAGTTCTCCCTTAAACTTGCCTGGAAATTGAAAAAAATGTAAGAATCAAGAACATGATAGATATAAATGCAAGGGAAGTGACAAAGTTTACCGACCAGAAGCATATGAAGAATCTTATCAAACCCTCTTGAGAAAGAACTGTTTTGTCCTAATGCCAAAGTAATCTTCTTCACTGAATCCCTTGTCAACTTTGAATGGGTAGCCCCAGAATCACGCACAACAAGATTTGATTTGAGTCGAGTGAGGTAGTAAATGAGCTTCTGTTGAGCTTTTGGATCATCTTTATACCATAAGCAGAGAGAAAACCTGCAGAAACATGTTATCAGTAAAACATCACAGAAACTTATGAACAGTGAGGATAGAGCTTCAAGAACAAACCATCGAACAAAAAGATGCACATCATCAGTAGATATAGAATCTTGAAGATAATTCAAGAGCAACTGTTGAATAATTTCAACTTTTGCAATGGAATTGGAATCTTTAGATTTCTTTTCTGATCGAGAATTATTCTTTTTTCCCTCATCCTTGCACTGTGAATTGCAATATGATAGTAACACGAGAAGTTGTTTCTTGCAGGTGCAAATCTGACACTGCCAGCTTCGATTAGGAGCTTCATGTTCTCGTACTCCCATGCAATCAGCATGGAACAATCTCCGACAACCTTGACACATAAACAGTGTTTTATCATACTTTCCATCGAAGCAAACGCAACATGCATCATTTGGATAACTCTGATCATCATCATCACTAGTCAACTCCTGCAATACCCAAAATTCGTTTGTCCTACAAATAGCAGCATCCTGCTTCAACCTTGATGCAATTGTACCAAGAAGATCAATGGCCATAGACCGTGCAGAGACATCCTTGGACTTCAGCCCAGCATTCTGGAGCAGCAAGACACAAAGAACCTGCAACCAGCAGTTTATGCAATTTTATATCAGCTAGTTCTAATATAAATGCATGCGCTGTCGCCAGATTTCTGCTTAACGGCTAATGCAATTAATGTTATACATTGAAGGATATATTAATTCCATGTATCTCACCTCCAGAATGGGGGCTGATGCAGGGTATTCAGGTAAGTTTAGAGTAGTCAGTAGATCTGTAACAAGATTTTCCATCATCACTTTCAGTTCAGAAGCATCCTGATTCTTTACAGTTGTAAACCGCTGTAGGACTCGGGACCAGAAAAGACAGCATGTCTCTGTAATGGCTTCATGGCATTTGGTTGGATAACTAGCATCCAAAGATATTTCTAAAATAGAATTACCACTCGATGCTTCTCTTAATGCTTCAGGAAGATTTGCACTGCTGTGAACCAATTGGATCAGTAATGCAGTAACCATCTGAATCTGCCTCTGTTCTTCATCAGGGAGGTGGTACGCTCTTTGAGCACGCTTTGAAAATGGTAACTTCAACATAACTTGAACTATTTCGTCTACAATATACACACGATGTTGTGTGTATGAATAGAATATCTGCATCACCATTAAAAAAGTACACTTGAGATTTGGGCTGCAAGAGATGGATATATGCTCTTAACAAGTATGTGCATGTGCACAAACAAATATGTGGAATCACACATTAATAAGTGCACAACAAGAAACATTATGTACAGATCTCTACCCCGCTGATTAAACTAATTGCCTTCAATTGTAAAAGCTGGATATTGTCCACCAAAAAGGTTGTGAGGCTTGTCTTCACCAGTTGTAAGATGCAACTATCTGATAACTTCTCTATTAACAACAAATCCTTCAACAAGCCAAGAATAGTGCACAGTTTCTGTAAAATAGTATTCACAGCACCAGAGACCCTATCAAGGAAAAGTTGTAAAGAATAAGTTACCAGTTTACAAACAATAAGTGAGTAATCATACTCAATGCTAGGAAACAGAATTATTGATAAGCACACTTGTTTAATGCCGATTTCTTTGGTTTTATACTCTTTTGAGTGCGCCGTCTCTTGCTTGCTGAACCATAATCAGCCTCAAGTTCCTCATCTCCATCAACTGATGATCAAATATGCAACATATAGTCAGTGAAGAAAAATCATGCAAACAGCCAAATAAAGTAGCTGCATTCAAGTGGGAAAAGGACAAGCAAGAAGGTCAAGTAGCAGAAGCTCCAGTGCCTTCAGAGCATAAGATTTACCATCAGGTGCCCCATTTTCACTTGGCTTGTGCAGAGCACGGTATGATGGATCATAAGCTGCCATAACATCCATGATCTGATGCTTAGAGAACTCCAGAATTCTCTCAATGTTCTGATATGGCATACCAAGTTCATTAATCAGGGTTATAATTACTCAAAACCTTAAGACAAGCACTCTGTAATAACTGAAAGATATAACAAAGAATACTATGATACAAGGTTCATTCAAGACAGATTTGATGAAGTCAAACTAACAGAGCACAGACCTCTTCTTTATACAGCTGTTTTGCCATGTTATTATGTGCCATTACAGCCAGAGCTGCATGAATGGATTCCAAGGCACAAAAGACGGAGGAAACTGCATCAGAATCTTGCTGCAAGATTAGGAGAAAACAAAATACATAAGACTAAATTGTTGAACCACGTATGAAGATCATACAAAGAAAACCACATCTTCAGATTTTTGGGGTAAATATCAGTAGATCTTCAACTAAAATCCTGACAAACTTATCCATTCCTAAAACTCACAATGGCATGTATAAAGTGAACAGCAGAAAACTTGACACAATTTCTGTGACTGATCCCTGATCCCAGGTATTAATGTCTTGGAAAGCTCAAAAAGACTTTATATCTAAAACTCACCGCATCTTTCTTATAATTGACCTCACATATTAGTAGTGGATTTTCATTTGAAGATATTCTTTAAGGATCATTGAATTAATACAAAAAAAACAACATAAAAGATTCCAACAATTAATGAATGGGAAAAATTACCCAAAGAAAATGAAACATAACAGACTAACATGCAGTAAATCATAAAAAGCAAGGTGTTTCAGAGGCTCCACTACTACACCTGTCACCATTCTAAACAAGAGAAAAGTTATTGTTGCCTTTTCTTATTTGCTTTCCTGCTTTCTAGGTAAGAGGTTTAGTTTACCAGACTATACCAAGACAAAGACAATGAAACAATAACAAATAAAAATGAAGATCGTAATTACATAATGAGGTTTCCTGCCCTTAACATGCCATACAAAAGAAGTAGAGAATAAATTAAGAGATATTAGAGACTGTCCGAAAAATCAAATCACACCTTGTTTGCAAAACAAATCACACCAACTTAAATATCTGACAAACATCAAGTGCCAAAGGGTAACCTATAAATATGGGTGGCACAGAGTATCCCCAGACAAGCTTAGAGAAGACAACAGATTGGAATTGAAAGGGAACAAAAGAAAAAAGGAAATAAGAACTCACATGTTCATATTCATCAACAGACAAACCTTCTGCTCGGTGAATCTGATGATCTAAAACCCTTAAGAGTCTGACAAGAATATCTACAGGAACCAAATGCAGAAGCTTTTTTGCACGTATGGACATTATTTCATTTACAAGCATTCTAAGATCACTAGCAGGCACTGCCAACCACTCAGCTTCATCCCGCTCATCACTCATAATTTCAATTCTGCCACAGAAGTCCTCCAGCATTTCACAGAAGTTTCCAATGATGGTATCTAGCATGTTAACAAATCTTAGCATGAGACAGACAGACAGACAGATAGATAGAGACGGGGGGAGAGTTATCAATGATATAACAACCTTGAAGCTCAGCAGGATCTGGCTGAACTATTGGTGGGATGTCATCACCACCCTTCTTCTTGGCTCTTGTTTTTCTCGAAGATGATGGAATATCCTGCAGTTTATGGTCCGTGTCAGAATAGAAGTAAACCAATTATCAATAGCTAAGTCCAAAGTCCCAGCGCTTACATACATTTTGAATGGAGTTGAGCTGGTGATTTTGTGTTTCATCATTGTGTCCACGTCTTTGACCTTGATTCAGAACAGGTATACTTGGCCCAAAGGAGTTGGGCTGGAGATTATGAGTTCCATCATGGTCCCTTTGAACTTGATTGACAACAGGTATACTTGGTGCCGTGGGATTGATTTCAAATGTTGTACTTCCAGAAATTTCCTTCTTACCTGAGAAACTTAAGCAATTGCAGTAAACCACAGGTAGAACACACTAAGTGTCATGAAAAAATGAAAGCACCACTAGCGCAAATTAAAAAAAAAAAAATCATGAAGCACAATACCAAATCTATTCCGGCATATCAAAATTGAACTTGAAAAGTGAAAACTATGACATCTTCTGACATGTCCCATTGTTTTTTTTTAAGTTTTACTTAAGTTAGTACGCTTGAGTAATCATCACAACAAAACAGATATGTTTGAATCAGTTATGAGGATATTTTAATGTTATAAATCTATTTGCAATGTCATACTCAAGGAAAATGAAGAATCTACAAAATCTGCAATCAAGGAGGTATTTTCAGCAATTGATTGTGCACTTTAGGATCACAATTATTTTATATATGTTATCTAGAAACTGTCAGATATCATAATGCTTCTCTTTAGCGTAACTTTACACAGAACGGGATAAACGCAGATACAAGTCAAACACAACATCTCAGATGCCAAACCAGATATGATGCAGAATAGCCCTAATGGCAAGCTAATGCAAAACTACACCTATAAATTGTAATAATCAATGATGTATCTGGTTGCCTCACCGTTTTGACACCCATTTCTTTTGCAAAACCATATGGTTAACCATACAACAATTCGCAATATTGAAAAAGAAAATAAATGCATGATTGGACTAGCACAAATGGAAGCCAGTCACATCTGAGAATAAAATTCAACACCTTAAGAAAATGCATTGACATCTCTTAATTAACATATTTTATAACTGCAATGCTTGTATTTATCAAGCCACTTTTATTTAACTAACTATCACCACATTGATTTCAGTTATGCGATATAATTTCCTCTAAATCAACAAATATTCTGAACTTACGCTAGCCTATTGACACCTAACTTATATCCTAAGAATCTTTCTTTGGGTTGTGAGTTGATTTTGGAATCTCTCTTCCAACCATAACAAGAACAGGCTTCCAGAAATCATCTCAGCACTTCCACAATCCATACTTCCAGCATTTTCACTCCAAATCTCAACTAGAGTATAGTTTAAAGTCCTAACAGTAAAAATTATACCATCAACAAGGAATACCACAGTGCTGACTTTTCATAAAAAGTGGCAACTAATCAATGACTATATGTAAAAGTGGTGGCATTGAGTGTTAGATCCTAGACTTAAAAATGTAAGCTCACATTAGTTTTTCTTTTGTTACTTGTTAGTCAAATATCAGTCCCTCTAATCACAACTTACCCTCACACTACATCTTGCACTATTAGATAACCCAAACCTAAGAGTTTAAATCAAATGCATTGATATTATCTATCAGCAACAGAAATCAAAAATTTCTTGGCATCCGTACATTATCAATCTATGTCTTGTCATGCTTAGAAATACAAAGATGCTAATGTGAGAGAGATGATAGAACAAATAGAAAGAGCAATAGTCTGTACTTTGTTTACCAGGAGTTACATACTCAAATGCTTCAGGATTGTATTGGAGAACATGGTCATGAAGTTCCAAAGGCTCCACATTTAAAGTAGGCCATGTCTCATCCCGAAGATTCCTGAAAGAAAAAAAAAAAGATGTAAACAAAATGCCACCACTCAATGCAATCATTACACAAAATGGCATGCATTTTCCCAAGCTAGTGTCCCATATATAGAGAAGATTGTGTGTACTAAAGTTCCAGGGACCATCCAATTTTTTGCCCTGAGAAGATTTTTGTAATGTCAGGTTCTCTTTTACATATGTAAACCCTAGACCTAGGCCTCCTAACTGGCCGTACTTTCTCCTGCATGGTCAAATCACAGGTGGCTCCATGAAGCAAGCACATTGTAAAAATCTCATGCTCCCTTTTGTCTTTTTATATGTGTATTCTTATTTCTCCATGTCTTGAGTGAGAGATTTAATTTTAACAATTTAATATGATGGGTTCGCAATATATACAGTAAACATAATCAAGAAACAGAAGTTCCACTTCAATCAGCATAAAACGAGACTATATCGAAGTCTTAAAAGTCAAATCCAAGCTAAAACTACCATTAAGCAGATGTCAAGCAAACACTAATTAAGATTAAAAATAAACCATGGAAATGTCATATTTGCATTTGCAAAAGTAATGATGATAATCAAGTCCATTAAATTTGATGAAATTCATTGCCAAATCCATAGTTCATAAGTTTGGTAAAACTAAAAGTTCATTTGAACTTCTTTCTGATTAAATCCTTTTTTAATTCCTTATAACAAAATCAAATCCTATCAATAAAAAAAAAATCTAGAGTTGTAACTCATTATCACCAAAATACCCCTAGTAAAATTTTTATTTTCACTCTTTCTTACTTTCACTTCCCTCTCCCCTTCCTTCTTCCTCCATTCTCTTTCCCTTTCTCCTCTCTTAACCTCTTCTTCTTCTACATTTCAAAAATTCCAAATAAAATAACAAAAACATACACACACGAGGGTATTTTCATAAAAATTAAAATTTATAAATAATTCAACATTTAAACCAAACACAAAAGTTCAGCTCACTCAAATGAGTTCCATTTTTATTTTATATGATACCAAACCTAGAAATTCATTTACAAATGAAATTAATTTTAGACCGCAAAAAATTGAACCAATTGCTATATGTAAATGAAAATAATGTAAGAAATACTCAGTGACTAGCGACTAAATAGAACTCAATTGACTATCGACTATGGGAGTTCCAAAACATGAGAAATTGACTTAAAATATAACTAAATTATTTGCAAATTTACAATTGCCAAATGCTAAATTTACCAAATTAAACTACACCGGAATCAACTCAGTGACAGTTATAAATAAAAAAAATTAACTACATTCTTTTCACTCCCTAAATTGCCACTGAAATTAAAAATTACAAATAAAATAAAATAATAAAATAATACATACAGATAAGACACGTCGGTATGACGGAGCAGATCAGCAATTCGAGGAGCTTCAGAGAGAATTTCCGTACGATTCAAGGACCAAAAACCTCTAATGTTACCATCGTCGAACAACTTAAGGTTCGGATCCGATGCGCCAAAGAACACCGGAACCGAAGGCAAAGGCAAACACGGTGCTATCTCTGAGTGTATTGTATTCGATAATCCTATGCCACGTCGGTGATTACTGGAGCTCGAACCGGAACCGGTTCCGGAGCTCCGAACGGTCTGATTCATTGAATTCAAATTACTACCACTCATCGATTACTAATAATACTTAACCAGTGAGTTATCGCCGATTGGTGGTGGTGGTGGTGGTGGTGGTGAAGCAAACGTCATGAATTAGAGTGGCAATAACGTAATAGTGACAAAGATAAAGGGTAAATTAAGAAATTTTAGGGTTTCTTTGTTGCAGAGAGAAGATGAGGGGTAGCAATTGGCGGGGAAAGCTTATTACTAATTTTTCTTTGGGGATGATTTTTGTGAAGAAAAATGTTTGAGAGATTTGGTTTCAAAATGACGGAAAACCCCTTCGTTGTTGACTATTTTGTGAGGTGCGAACACTGTGGATCGTCTTGAAGTTACTGAAATGGCCCCCTTTGGCTTTTTTTTTTTTCCGTCTTGTGTGACAGCTTGTTAGATAAGCATTTGTGCTTTTATTTTTTTTAAATTAATTATTAAATTATTTACCTCCAAATTTTAAATTTTGTGGAGATTTAAAATTGTGACCAGCATGACCTCCTGATTTATATACTAAACTAGTCGTTCACCCGCGTAAAGTGCGGGCTGTAATTTATTAAATGTATTTTTTAAAATTTTTTAAAATTCTAATCATTTTTTTTGAGTTTGCTTTATTCTATATAATGCATACGTTAAATTATAATTAATTTTGAACAGATGATTCGTTCGAATAGGCTTGAATGAAAAATAACATTATTCTCGTATAGGATTTTTCATCTGAACTCTAATTTCTATGATAAATATTAGAGCAAGAACCATTGGTGGAATGATACCACCACGCATAGAAACCTAAGCAGAAATTTCTTGCTAAAGACAGAAGGTTAATGTAGGAAGAAAAATGAAACTAAAAGTAGCTAAAATATTCTCATTGGGAGCCTCAGTCTGCATTTGTCTTAAATAGTAAAAAACAGCTTGACCACCAATACCAAGTGTTATTTAACTCGAGATGATTAACGATTTTATAAAAAAAATTCAATTAAGGCCATATATAACGATTTACATCAAAAAAATGTAAAAACATTATTTTTCACTTAAATGGTGCATGCCATTTATAGCAAAAAAAAAAAGTATTTCAACTATATTATTCTTTACTTTATTCTTCTTTTTTTTTTTTCCTTTTATCTCAAAAAAAAATGAATAGTGATTTGGTGCCAAGAAGAACAATCAAATCTAATAAGCCAAGAAGAAAGTTTTAAAACGATTGATTATTTTAAGTTTTTTTTACTATACACAAGTTCCTCAGACTGTTCTTTCTCGTGAAAAAGCTCATGAAAATGTCACCAATATTTTTAGGAAAACGTCTAGATAAAGAACATAATGATTAGCCCCTAACTCAGCCAGAAACCATGCACCAATAAATAGGAAATCTAGGAAATCAAGTCCTAAAAGAATGTTATATACACACAAAGGTATAAACTATATGTTCATACTATGATAAATATGTTTACTACATTATTTACGTAAAAATTGGTTAATGATCATGCCTTATTTGGCGAAGCTGCATCTATTTGTCGGGTTAATCAAAATATAGGTCACTAAACTTTTACAAAGTTATAAAATGGTTACCCAACTTTAATTTATTTCTTTTTGGTCACTGAACTTTAATTTTTAGGAAATGGGAGGTTACCAACAGGAATTAACACATTTTTTTGATGATGTGGCAACCGGAAAATAAATATTTTTAATTGTTTTTTATTGTATTTAACATAATAATGGTATATAATAAAAAAAATTATATGAGTAAGTGAATTTCAAATGCATTTATGTCAAAAAATATGAAGTGAATTTCAAATGCATTTATGTCAAAAAATATGAAAAATTTTAAAAAATATCTATTTTCCGATTATTAAATCATCAAAAAATGTATTAATTTCGGCTGGTAACCTCCTATTTCATAAAAATCAAAGTTCAGTGACCGAAAAGAAATAAATTAAAGTTGGGTAACCATTTTGTAACTTTGTAAAAGTTTAGTGACCTATAATTTATTTAACCCTCTGTTTGTCTCTCCACATGGCTATAGAAATCAACAATCAACTTAAAATTATTTTTTCTGTGCAAGCACTCACTGAATGACCAAAGGTAAAGTTCAATAATTTCAGAATTCACATTAAGTAACACAATAGTAGGTGACGACAGAAAATTGATTCCAGATTCCAAATTTCAGAGTTCATATTAATTCCTCCTTAACAGCTAAATTTATATTTCTCGCAAGTTCAAGTTCCTCAGGTAGAGAAGCTGGAACATCAACAGCACTTGACAAAACATAAACTTATGCTTACAATCATAAGAAAGCATGTGACATTAATATTAGGACATCAAAAAAGAGAGCACACTCAATACCTGTCAAGGGATACATCATAAGTAGGCTTCTTATCATGCATTCTTCCCATCCCATAACTAATTTTGATAGTACTAGTGGAGGCGATCTATTTATTTACATAAATTGGAGTTTGATCACAATAAATATCAACTGAAATTAACATTTTTTAGGAGAAATTTTCACTTTGAAGCTAGTATATTTCACAAGATCTAGCAAAATATGAAATTAAATATGTTAGAGGTGAGAAAGAATGAGGAGACAAATGAACCAGGGGGAAAGGATTAAGCGACCCAAGTGAAGCTTATTGACTTAGGTTGATGAGGTTGAGGGAGGGGCAACTCTATATGATTTTGTGCAGTGACAATGAGTCCAAGCAAAATAACTCATGAAAGCCAAACTGTGGAGAATAAAATACCTTGCATCTGTTTGCGATATTTATGACATCAGATGGTCA
>CANYLF015094210.1:0-22494 GCA_948193215.1 Bocquillonia castaneifolia
TTATATAGTTATCATTGGGTTTTCATTCAATTTAATTTCCAAGCACTTCAATTACATATTTCTTGATTGGCCACCATGAATTATGTGTTTTAGGATTGATAATTCATCGATAGATTGTTGTTAATCCGGATTTAGGAATTAAGCTTGTCTAGAGTTAATACGGAAATGGCAATTGACCTAGGCTTGATTTAGAGACTTTGCTTAATAGGTTTGATTATTTAATAGGATTGCATCGAGAGATTGCATTGTCAGTTTAATTGAACACATTTTTCTACCTCGACGGAGGATTAAGACATTTTAGAAAAGTTTCGCTTGAATGAACCCGAACCAGGAAATTTGTTTACCTCGTTAGATTAATTCATGAACTCTAGTGCTTTACTGCTTAAGTTTATTTATCAATTTTTATCTTAATTCGATTTTTTTTCTTTCAATCACAACTTTATTTCTCAAGTTTAAAGTCAGTTAATCATTTAGTTATTTTGCTTAGTTTAAATTGCATTTTAGTTAATTAAATTTGGGTTCAAGATTTCAACAATCAATCAAGGGTTTTCGTTTTACTTTTATGCAAATCGTGCCTATAATCAAAAAATCAATTTAAACGCTTGTCCCTGAGGATCGACCTCGTACTCTGAGTATTACTACTACGATAATCCATACACTTGTGTATCATCGTCAAGACTACCTTGTCACTTATATCAATGTGAATACATTATTTTACATCAAAACGGGCATGCACATTAAATTCTAGGGCAAAACTCCACCAATGCCACTACGGGGAGTGTCATTGGCTATGAATGCCACTGTTGGAGTGGCGTTTGGGCCAAACACCACTATGGGAGTGGCGTTTATGATCCTAGAACTAGAAACAAGCAAAAATCAATAGAAAATGCTATTTTTTTTTGGTTTTCAAGCCCAGAAATCAATGAAAAAAATGTAGAAGTAGAAGATTATGGATGCAAACACCCTAAAAGAGATCTAAAATGGCAAAAACCAAACCTAGAACTAGATGTCATTCATATAGCAATTGAAATGAACATACAGTAAGCATAAAAAACACAGAAAGCATAAAATGGCATTTGATTCACGTAAGAACATTTATTAATCATGCAAAACATCCAATTATGATGCAAATCATGTTAAGAATGACATCCAACCTAAATCTAACACAAAAAAACCCTAGATCTAATCATGGCATTTTCATATAATATTCATTTTAAAGTTACCGTACGTAATTACATGAAGAATAGATATTCATGGCAGCTTATTTAATATTGATATAATCACTCAAAACAAAACATCAATCATGATTTCTTGTTTATTATGATAAAAAAATAAAGATTAAAATTAGGAATACTTTACATTGGGGATGAAGAACGGATTGAGTCCTTCAAATGGCTTGAATGGATTCAGGTAGTGCTTCTTTGAATGAGCAGGAATGGCTTGAGTCCCTCAGATTGTTGAATGGATTTTGGCAGAGCTTCGTCTCCAATGAATCACGTTAAAAGAAATAAGAAAAGAACCTCTTTTTCTAGACAATTAAGAAGAAAGAGTGGATTTGGAAAAAAGTTAATCTAAAGAGCCAAAGAGTGATCAATGATAGTCATTTAGAGCTTTCTCTGGGATAGATTCAGTGTAAAAAAATGAACTGAGAGGTGTGTTAACACCTAATTTTTGGATGCAGGATTGAGAAAGCGGCTCGGAGGCCCAGTGATGATATCTATGCTTGAAAAGCATATGATAGGATGAATTTATCTCTCTCCTAATCACCAAAATAATTTCAAAATGGTTTTAAAGCTTGAAAATGTATTTTAGAGTCAAACAACTTGTCTTTAACCTGAAACCGTGCAAGTTCTAGATGGATTTCATCTTAACTTTTTCTACAAGTGTCGAAATGTCCTAAAACTCTATTATATTGTGGATTGGCTCATTCTGCACATTTATGTCCCTAATAAGCTTTTTCAAATTCAAACATTTAGGACCACAAATGGCACCAACGCCACTTGAAGCTCCAAATATAGTGGCATTGGTTTCCAACACCACCATGAGAAGTGGCGTTGGTCCTCAATGCAACCACAAGAAGCGGCATTGGGTTATGAATTCCACTAGCTCATTTTGCATAGAAACATCACGCATTTTTATCCATGTTTTCGAATTTCAAACCAAGATAGATGCAGTTTTAATCTCTTTTTGAATTTGAAAAGTGATTTTTATTCATATTTGAATTTGAAAGATGGTTTGTATCAAGAATTTGAATTTCAAAATGCCAGATAGTGATTATAGATAATCACACTCCTTCCACTTCCTCTGTCTATAAAAAGGGCACGAAGACTATAGTAAACGATTCCGGATTGATCCCATACTACTACTGGCAATTGATATCCACTGTTTTTTCTCTAAAATTTTCTCGTATTTGGTGATTTCTTGGAGACAAAGCTTTGCGGAATTCATTCCACAATCTAAGGGACTCAAGCCTTCCTGTACGTGCATTCAACCTTTGCTTAATCCAATCCAGCTGTCTGATAGAACTTAATCATCTTTTAACCCCACTGTAAGTATTTTTAATCATAAATCTTGTTTAATTTTTTTGATTCTAACCATGTGAAAATCATTTGTATCTATTGTGTGGTTTGATTTTTCCATCTACTTGGCTTGCATGAACTTTCTTTTTTGTTCTTACGTACTGTAACTTTGTATTTTTCATGAATGTTTCTGTCATGATATAACATGATTCTAAATGATAGATTTAGGATTATAAATGATTTTGTATGCCATTTCTAACATGTTTGCATCATTCTTATGAGTTTCAAGGAATTAAATTCTACTGTATGTTTTTCTTATGTTTACTACATGTTTTGCTTTAATGCATGCTTCTTTAGATCTAGGTTGTGTTTGCATCTTAGATTAATTATTAGGTTGTTTTGCATCATGAATAAATGATTTAAATGACTTCTGCATGTTTTGAGTGAATTAAATGCTTTTTGTTCGTCATTATGTTTAGTGCATGTTTTTGTGTACATACTGTTTATATGCTATCTAGATCCTAGGTTGGGTTTTGCCATTTAGATCTATTTTTTAGGCTATTTGCATTCATACTTTTCTGTATTTATGTGTTTTTGGGTTTGACAATCCCAAAAATTGCATTTTCTATTCGATTTTGCCTATCTTTAGAACTGGAATTTCAAACACCACCAAGCATGGTAATGTTTGGCCCAAATGCCACTTCTTGTGGTGGCGTTAGGTCCAAACTCCACTAGCATAAGTGGTGTTCAAGGCCGATAACAGTTCTTATGGTGGCGTTGGTGATGCTTTGTTCTGTAATCTTATGTGTTCATTTGTGCGATTAAAATAAATACTTTCACATGGAAATAAGCGATCAGATAACCTTCTGTAAACTGCTTTGGTAATGTTTTAGGTTTAATATGCATGTAAAATGACTATTAATAATGATTTGGTAAGCCTGTAGACTAAAATGAGCTAGAAACCTAGGTTGTGTTGGTTGCTATGTGCTGCCTATAACCTTTTACAAGTAAATTGACCTAATTATTCATTTGGTAATTTAAAACCAACCCTTGTTTGTTAATAACTCACTAATGCATGCTTTATATGTAAAATGTAAGGAAAACCTATCTTCGTATATCCTGTTTAGTAGTTAGAATGAAGGTAGGAATAATGTCTAGAGTGGCTTGTAAATAATCACACTATAAGGAATGCAATCGTTCGATCATAGAATTTCTAAGGCAATGTGGCTTTGCATTTCTTAAAGGAATCGAGACGCACACCATGTACGATATTCCTAATGCCAGTTCAGGTGGCGACTCCCATATTAGCTCCTTTCGTTAAACGCGCAGTGCCGCAGTAGCTATTGAAAGTAGATTACTAAGGTAACCCCTCTTTATCTATAGTTTGGTGACTCCACTAGGGATGATAGACTATTGATTCAAGTGATTAAAGCCACTTTATATATTATTCCATGCTATAGTTTCCTTGCATTGAATTCCATGCTCTAGTTTCCTTGCATTACAACACCCTACCTCGAGGGTACCACTGGTTGAGCCACCTATGATTTATGAATTTACTTCACAGGGGCGGAATCAGTGACTACCACTCATAGTAGACTGAATGTCCTACCATCGCTTAAACCCTTTTTGAAAGAGGGAGATGGTTAATGGGAGTTCACCTACTGTGGGACCTTTCTTAGCTCAATTGACTGAAGCCACGTAATGACTGTAGCAACTTCCCTTAGAACTTACCAAACACTTGTTTGTTATGTGATGCCATGAAGCCATTATTTCGACCTAGTCTAGTGTTATTGCCCTTAAATCGAATCCTAATTACTTCTTGTGTGAAAGGAATGTCAAAGTGTTGGTCTAATTATACCTGACTAATGCTAAGATGTCCCTTGAACATAGGGAATTTTAGGAGTCAAGAAGAGTAACCTTGACCATTACCTTTGTCAAAGGAATGTTGGTGTGTTGGTCCAATTGTACCTGACCAATGCTAAAATGGTCCTAGAACTTGGGGAACATTAAGGACTCGTTAAGAGCAAAGACATGGGATAAGGACTTGATAATGACTTATTATTTGGTTTGGATGTTGAGAGTTTCTCCTATGCAAACGTGCATACTACGTCGACAATAGCATCCCCAGATGATATGATGACCCAAACCAATTCCTAGGAATATTGACTTGCCAAATGAACATGTGTGTGGGAGACATAAGGTTGGAAGGCCTACCACCTAGTAGTACATGTGCTTGACTAATGTTTGCTACTTGTGTCCCCTTGCCTTGCTTGCATTCATGCATCCTTGCATACATGGCATAGCATTCTAACCCCTTATTTTGCAGAAGCATAGATCCTTCTAGTACTCCTTGGGTAAGACAAGCCAGACGCCTCATTCGAAGCACACCACAACACACAATTGAAGCTCCAACCTCCCCAAGCACCATGGCTAAACTCACTGATGATGTCTTGAAAACCTTACAAGAGATGATGGACAATACAATCAAGAAAGCCTTGAAAGAACAGGAAGACTGTAGGGATGCTGAGATTGAATCTAGTGGAGATAAGAGGGATGACCGTGAAAAGCACCCTGATCAAGATGCTCTTAATTCCCTGACCAAGAAGATGGATAAGCTATAGGAAATGGTGAAAGGCAAGGACCAGGATTTTGACTTTGACAACTTGAGCCTCTATGGCACAGTTAGGCTCCCTCTTAAGTTTAGAATGCCCGATGTGCCCAAATTAAATGGGTCTGGTGATCCAAGGCTACACTTGAAGCAATACATCACTATCATGTCTGCCACCACTCTCAATGGTGAGTAGAAGTTGGGCTTGTTTCCTTTGACCTTGGAAGGTGTTGCCTTTGATTGGTAACATGCTCAACCTACATACTACCACAAAGTCTGACTAGAAGACTCTCAATGAGACTTTTAGAGGCCAGTTCTCCTACAATGCTGCCCTAGAAGTTTTTTTGAGAGACTTGGAGATGACCAAGCAAAAGGATGTGGAGCCTTTCTCTGAATTCTTGAGTAGTTGATTGCATTGTGAGCAAACAAGTTTGGAGTAAGTTGGTAGAGTTTGGTTGTTTCCCTCAAAGAATTAGAAGCTAGAGGAGACTGCTTTCTTGGTATTGTCATAAAACCAAAGGGAAAAGTAGAGTTCCAAAGTGTTGGAGGTTTGTTTTGGCAACTGCAGTGTATTATATCTTGCGAAAGCCGTAATAGGAAGGCATTATTCAGGAATGTAACTCCTAGTGTCTAGGAATTTTGAAGAATATCACCTTCATTGTTTCCTATAAGTATAGGAGTAGCAGTCCCAGCTCCCATTTGTATGGATTGGTGGAGAATTTTAAGAGTTTGTAGTGAGATTTAGGGACTTTCTTTTATTTTTTTTTTCTATTGAGTAGGCAATCCCCTAGCTATCTTTGTTCAAATTTTTGTTAGAAGTAATGGTTTCTTTTTTTTTTTTTTTTGTTTGCTTACGAAAAGAAACGCACTAAAAAAGAGCTGGATAAAAAACGATTGATAAAAAAAATTGGTCAAATAATTATCTTGATAATAACTAATTGATATAAATAAGAGTATGCATTTGATTTAAATTGAACTAAGCTGAACTAATTTTTCTAGTTTCAAAAGCAAACTAAATTGATCTGGCAGTTTAATTCAGTTTATAACCTATATTTCAATTGGTTTCCGGTTTAATTTTTTTGATCACATATCCAAAACTAAACCAAACAAGAATTTGATAAATTTTATTAAAATAAGAACTGAACAAAAAGTGACTAGTTCGGTCTGGTTTTTCAGTTCAATTCAATTTTTGCACATCCTTAACTTCATTTAATTGACCATAACCACCCCAATTTCATACCCTCAAAAGCAAAACAACATACAATTCAAAGATTATGAAACTTAGTACTATCATGGTTTAACCCTTGATCTTTTCATAAGAAATACCCAAGTTAGTGAGACAATCTAAATTTACTATTAAAGTGCATATATATCGAGTTCAATTAGTTATCTGAATTGAGCGTCATACTGAAGCTGAAAAATTCACTCAATATTGATTTCCTAAGTTAGTAAGACTACAAGTTGTGAATTTCTTTTCACCATATTTTGTTCACAACTCTCGTTTTGTAGATAATGCACAACTCCTTTGTTATGTAATATTTTAATTATATTTATTGTGACGCTCATAAATAGTTTAAAACACTTCAAATACCTTTTTTACTAAATAAAAAAATTTGCTTCAAGCCGTTGCTAATCGACTCTAACTTATTCAAATAAAATCAAGGCATTTTGTATTGTTAATTTGTTCATGCAACAAAATCAAAAGGAACCTGTAAAATTATTGTAATATTGGATATTGGGCGTATGATAGTTCCAAGTTGAATTGTCAACAAAATGCTTACTGCGCATTGATGTTTAATTTGATAACAAGAATCATTCTTTGAGATATTGAATGTTAAGAAGCCGAATTTTCTCTGGATAGGCATAAAAATATATGTTGTCTAGGTCTCCATCTACCAAAAGATGAACCCTGTCAAAGAAAGAACAAAGGGTCAAGGATGTGGTAAGCTTAGGTTTCGTTATCATCAACCTATTAAAAAAAGATGGGTTTCTATGTATTTTTTGGGAAACACATATATGGACCGTGGCTACTGGCTACTACAACATATGTATGAGCTCATTTATCATAAACACAGATTATTAAATCATAGTTCATACCTGAATTTTTTATATTCAATGAACATTTGTATGGAAAAAATCTTACTTAAACTCGATATTTTTTTGGGCACTTAATCCTTGACTTTATATACCTTAATCACATAAATTCCATTACCCTTGACAATTCAAAGTATCTATGTAAGTATAGATTTAAGAAGACCCAATCTAGGTAAGAAATTCTAACCCCTGGCCAACCAATTTTTTTTATACCTTCTTCATGCTCATAATTGAACTATTGCAAATCAAGTAATAATGGATAAATATCGATTAGCCCATTATTTTATTGGTTCCTCCAGCCTACCCACAAAATTGATAGTTGGTGCAAAAGCTTTTCCAGGTAGTAAAGGAACCTCTGGACCATTGACAGGCAAAGAACTAGTTGTGGCAATTGATAGATATATAGTTGGCAGTTATTAGGGCGTCTGCAATGGGAGTATAGTTGAGGATTTATTGAACTCTCCCTCATTATACTCTCTATTCCGAGAGATTTATGAAGTATAATGCACATTAAATAGTTAATATATATTAACTGTATAATGGTGGACTCTTTGGCGGCAAAAGCTGCTTTTAACAGTTTTTTTCTTTTTCTCTTTCTTTTTTTTTTACTTTTTAAGTTAGATAGTATTAAATAGGCAAACGGGCCGAAAAAGCCCTTAAACTTTTGGCCTATGGTTTTTGAAGCCCCTCATCATTGACTCGGTGTAACCAGGTCCTTGAAGTCAAAAAAAATTAGTTCAAGTATACCCTTACCCAGACTCCCATTAAATCTTTCCAAACTCTGTTACTTTATCACATGGGACCCATTTAAAAAATGCAACCGTTACTATCAATTAACCCTAATTTCACATAAATTAAATTGAATGGAAGTTAAAAATCATGCATAATAGGGTGGAAATATGGATTAATTGATAGCAACGGTTACATTTTTTAAATGGGTCACACGTGATAAAGTAAAAAAGTTTGGAGAGAGCTAACGAGAGTTTGGATAAGGGTTTAATTGAACTAACTTTTTTAACTTCAGGGACCTAGTTACACCGAGTCAAAGATGAGGAGCTTTAAAAACCCTGGGTCAAAAGTTTGAAGGCTTTTTTGGTCCTTTTGCCTATTAAATAATAGATGTGTAATTTAATTATGGGTCCTATATTATATGTTTAACCATTAGAGAATATAGTATAATAAATATAGAGTAAAATGAATTAATGAGCTGGCATATATATTAAATTCTTGCAGTGTTTAACAATGAGGATGCCCTTAAGTTTACAATTGAATATTTGGACTCTGGCCCTCTAAATTATAACGAAAAATCATGCGATCAATCATGTTTTTTTTTTTTTTTAAAAGGCGATCAATCATGTTTTTGAATATAAAATTATAAATATAACAAAGACATGCTTTAGAATCATGGCATATCAATTTCATTTTTAAGATTTTGAGTTACAGATAGAAAGAGTTGGAAATTAGTTAGGCTAGTTCATGCAGGCCTGGTCAGTGGCCAACTAAAACCTTTAAGCCTCATGTACTAAAAAGACTTTCTGTTCATGGCTTTATGAAGTGCCCTCAAGCTTGATTTTCATAACCCTCAATAATTCATATTCTGATTACATAATTAATACTTTCTCCTTCAATTGATAATTATTTTTTTTGCCATTGATGTGGATTGGCAAAACAAAAATTCTAGATAAAATTATTATTTTTTTTATAGTTTTTACCACTTAGATATCCGGAACCCATTTGGAGCTCCGACTAATCCCAGATCGAGTAAGTCACATTTTAGAATTACACTCTTCCCATGCGGTCCTAAAAATCGAACTCTCGTCCTCCAAACATAAAGCGTGCAATCATTTAAGACATATGAATGAAATAAAAAGCATTTATTACTTTCAGAAATTTAAAATAAAAATGCATATCATTGTAGTATAAATGGAGTACTTATTTTACAATCGATTGTTGGCCATATGTAACAATCTAGGAATTTTTGCTTAATTTTAATATACATGTACGTACGTCTTAAAATGTAAATATTCTGCCTCCCATTTTTTTTCTTTTCTTTCCTCAACATTCTCATCCCTTTCATTCTTTTTTCCCCTTTTCTCTCCACCGTAATCCCACCTTTTCATAATTAAATTTATAGTTCCATCTCTACTTATAAGGAATATATGTGAATGGGATGTATAATTTTTTTTTTAAAAAGGAATTATAACATAAAGAAAATCAGATATATTTTCATCTTTAAAAAAAGAAATTCTGGTCAAATGATTGAAAAATAGACGAATGGTGTATTAATAAAAGAAAAGAAAAAAAAATTAACAAAGAAAACTGTAAGCAAAAAAGGAAATATATATTTTTTTGATTGGAGGAAATATATTATTTTGGCTGTTAGGATAAAGATAGATTGGTGTCCTATATTTATTTATTTATTTATTCTATAGGAACAGTGTTAGTTTTCTTATTGTTTATAAAATCATTATTAATTTCTCTAAAATTAGAACATAAGCCGAAAAATTTTTACTGGAAGTCAAGTAACCGCGTACTTAAATGGTATACACATATTTGCCTTTTTTGTTAAGCAATTGGCCAATTAATTTATTTTCCCTTGAAGAAAATTTTCTTTTGAAAAACAAAAAGGCCAATTTAATTACCTGTGAGAAACAAACAAGAAGCCCAACTCATTCAACGGTCTATAAGTATTGCCACATAATGAGAATTGGGCAGAGTAAAATACATAAAGTCCCATTGAAGCAACGATGTGGCAGACAAATTAAGAAAGGGCTTATAAAGAAGTCATAAATAAATAAATAATAAGCAAAAAATAAGTTTTTTTTTTGTTTAGAATTGAATTTCAACTACACATTAAAAAGTCAAAAATAATGGCTATTACGTGTCCTCACCAACACCAATATTCCTAGCAATTTCTTTACACATTGCCAGCAAAAAACCAGTAGTATTGAAATGGTCAATTAAATAGCCAAAATCCTTTGAATTCTATTAGAGAAAGAGTCTTTCATGACTAAAATCTGGTCAATACATTCATGCCTCTACTTCACAACAACACAATAAAAGCCTCAAGTGCATTAATTTTCTCCCCATAACAACAACCACCACCATCATCACCAAAACCTCACACAAAATATGCAAAGCACGTCTCAGAATATTCCGGCCAGGCAACCGATGATCGGAAACGGGATCGAGGGCAATAGAATTCGACGGAATCATGTTCGTCATAATAATTTAGCTCCTTCATCTCCTAGGGTTAGGTCAACAGCTTGTACTTGTTCGAACAGGCCTGGTTCAGCTAGGTGTAGCAAACATGGTTACGTTGTGCCAAGTGATAGAATGAAGAAGCAACATGCTAGCAGAGAAATATTAAGAAGGGCTTTGACACCACCAAATCGGAAAATTAGTCTTCGGTGGTGGAATTTCCGGACAACACCTAGTCGACTTTCTAACATGTCCATGGCTTAAGCTGCAGGGTTTATTTTTATTTTATTTGTAGTTTTGTATTATGTGCAACAAGAGAAGGGTGTTTTATGTCCTGTAAAGAAAAACTAGATGAGTGCTGTAAAAGGCTTTTTTTTTGTTAGTATGTATATTTTACACTTTTCAATTATTTTGCTATTTGATTTGTTGGATCCGCAAGAAATCTAGCGACATTTGATGTAATCAAATTTTTTTTTTCATCATTACATTCAGAAACCCTGAATATCTATCTGTTTAGCCCAGAGAATGATCAAGAGACTCATCTATCTGTTAAGAAAACAGCCAACTTATTTTCCTTTGGAGAAATCTAGCGACCTTTTCTTTTATTGATCTATATGAAGAACATAAACAAGCATGTAGGGATGAAAAAATCTCCGAACCCGATAGGAATCAATTACCGATCCCGAGTTGGTCGAAGATTTCCCAGTTTGAACGGAGATGGGATGGGGAATCCCCGACTTGTAAAAAGCAGGAATGGAATAGAAATGAGGAATCCATAAAACCCCGACCCCGGTCCCAAAGATATATATATATATATATATATATATAAAGGAAAAAAATATGTTCACGTACATATTTATGTATATAAATAGAAAGGAAAAAATATGTTATAATTTTATTGTATATTTTATAGATTTGTTTATATTTTAATATTACAATATGTATTAGCATTTTTTAAGTTGATGTCTTTTTTTAATTAATTTACATTCATTTTATATTTTATTTTCCATTTTTAATTAATTAAAAAATATTAAATAAATAGAAAAAATATTTAATATACGCTTATAAATATAATAGGGGAGTAAATCTCCGATCCCCATTGGAGATCCCCGATCACCGACAGGGACAAGAATGGTAATTGAAATTTAATCCCCGTTGGAGTTGGGGATGGGAGTAGGGGAAAGGGGAATGGGCCCCCGAAGATCCTCAGCTCCGTTGCCATCCTTAAGAATGAGACAGGAAAGTTATATGAAAGGGAAAAAGCTAGTGGTGATGAAAATAATTGAGCTAGTTCAAATGAAAACATCCTGAAATGTTTCCCGAAATACATTGGGTATTCACATCTCTTTTTGTCATAATGGACATAAGTGATGGATAATTTGGTCCGGTACACCGATCGTCGGGTCTGCTTACGGTTCGGTCTCCAAGGCCCAAGAACCAATCTTAACAAAATTGTCTCCTAGAAGCACCATCAAGGAGGGCTAGAGGTGTAACAACAAAATTTTAACTATCATGAATTCCTAACAGTTTGAACAAAATTGTAGTTTTTGAATTATTTTAGTCAATTTATGCAATTTTTCTTCAATCTAACTTTATATTCCCTAATAATATACTTAGATAGACCTTAAAAATCAATTTAGAAAAATTATAGAAGTCAAATACAAAAAAATTTACTATTGAGACAGCAAATATGTAAAAACAGAACCGTAATTTACGTTTGAAATCTTAGGTTATCTCACTAAAACGAAATAGTTTTGGCTTGAATTTTATAGGGTTTTTAGGGAAATTATTGAGGTATCTAATGGTCAAATATTTGAAGGAAATACTGTTGATTAACTAGCTTCAAGTTACATCACAAACTGAGGTAAAACAGTTCCAAAATTTAAGACAGTGTGGTAACTGATTTATGTAGTATTTTAACTCTAACTTCTCATCATTGAAGCCACTAACATATATTCACATTCTCATAACTAGATTACCACTCAAATTCTCATACAAAAATCATGCAAAAACTAGACATACATAAAATCAATTTAAGTTCTAACTTAGCTAAGTTAAGCACAAATATACAATCATAAGGTAAATTGTAAGCCAACATCAAACATACTTATGGTTATCAAGTTAGCCTTACATATCACATACTAGGTTATTAACTACATCACACACTTTTTATATTCTCATATTTTACATTCGTAAAATGCCCCCGTGCAACATGTATTTTCCTTCGGCCCACCTAAAATGCACGATGATGTGAAATGCAGGAATTGCACGGTTTCGACAATCAACTACTAAAATGTCTTGAAAAATATGTCAAGGGGTGAGCTAGCTACTCAATAAACATTTAGCAAATAAAATAACAAGCACCTTAAGTAGAAGTCATCCAATCTTACATCAAGATAATGTATATAAACTAGCACTTTATGCAATACAAAATACCAAAGTAACCATTTACACAAAAATTACCAAAAATACACAAACTCAATCACAAGACCGGGTGGATGACTCATCCTTACCAAATCCTAACCAAATCATTTTTCTCATTCTTTCACAAATGTGAATAAGTGGCCACCGACGAGACTATCCCACCGGCTCAGTCTCGCTATCTCTTAAACAGACAGCTATCCCACTGGTTCAGCTTACCCGAATCACACAATCCATTTTTCCTAAGTTAATCAAACCCATTTCAATATGGCAAAGCAACAATATTCATTACAACCATAGCTCAACTTATCTATATTTACCAAATCAATGTACAATCACATACCCAATTAGCCAACCAATACCACAATGCATATCATATGTTAAACACAAATTCAAAACCATATCAATCAACATATACAACACACATCAAAGCTGGAATTTTTCCACTCAACACACTTATTATTTAACAAGCTAAATACTTAACAAATCACAAGTAAATTCAAGGGTTTGAGTTATCCCTTTCCTCACCAACAATTCCTTTGCCTTAGGGGTCACCTAAACAATAAAATTCAATAACATACACACAGTTAAAATCACACATAACACATAATTATCAAAACAGAATTATTTCCCCCAATTCTTAATTTTCCATAGGTTTAATAATCAATTCAAAGTGGAATTCAATAAACAAACATGCACACACACACACACATACACACAGATATGTGTGTGTGTGTGTGTGTGTGTGTGTGTGTGTGTATATATCATTAATTTGTCGACAACATCCAAATTTACTAAATGAATACCTATACATGATTTAATATGATGCATGAGATGAATGATAACATGACCATATGCATGTTCATGTAGATAGCTTACATGTACTAACTTTCAAAATTCACCAAAACTTATATACACTTGATAAAATTCTGATATTATACAGAATTATATGTCCATCCTTTGTCTTTGGGTTCGCCTAAATAATAAAATTCAAAAACATAAAGTTTTAATAGCATGATTACAACTTAAAATAATATTTTCTCCAAATTTTTACATGAACCCTAATTTAATTAAATACTATAAAGGAAAGAATTACCTTAATTCAAGCTTCTAACCTTCAAATTGTTTTTCACTTAATCCAAAGCCTTAAGGAAAATTTTTGGGTAAATTTTTGATCAAGAAGTGTAAGATGGCAGACGAAGAAATGAAGGAAGAAGAAGAAGAAAGAAATAAGGAAAAGAAGAAGGAGGAAGATAAGGAGAAGAGATAGGATAAGAGTGGGTGCCTCGGTGGACATCCACCAACTTTGTCTTTTTTAATAATAATAATAATAATAATAATAATAATAATAATAATAATAATAATAATAATAATAATAATAATAATAATAATAATAATAATAATAATAATAATAATAATAATAATAACAACAATTAACTCTCCATACACCCAAATAAAATTATGCCAACCAATTAATCCTTCAATCAAGCTTATACCACAAACAACTCCTTTAACTTTCCTTACAATTAGGTCCTTATATTCTAACATAACTTTCATAAACTTTACTACACACAATACTCTTCTACCATATCATTCTATACAATGCATCATACAATGTTATGGTGCAAATGATATGATTTATATTGTGGTAATGCATGATTAATTTTTTTCTAAATTTTTATGTCATGACAATTCTCCCCCACTTAGGAAATTTCATCCTCGAAATTTGAACTTACCACCACTCTTAAATAAATATGGGTATTTGCTTCTCATATGCTCTTCAACCTCCCAAGTTGCTTCCTTAGATGAATGTTGACTCCATTTTACTTTTACCATAGGAATTTCATTGCTTCTAAGTTTTCTGACTTGTTTATCTAGAATTTCCACTAGTTCTTCAACATAGGTCAAGTTTTCTGAAATTTCTACTTCTGGAGGTTGAATAATATGGCTCGGGTCTGATCTATACCTCATAAGCATTGAAGCATGAAAAACATTATGAGCTTGTGCTAATTCTAGTGGTAGAGCTAACCTGTAGGCCAAAGGACCAACTCGCTTCAGAATCTCATATGGATCGATGTACCTAGGACTCACTTTACCCTATTTACCGAAACGCAGTATACCCCTCCAAGGTGAAACCTGCAAAAACACTTTATCCTCCACTTCATATTCAATGTCTCTTCTATGCTTGTTTGAATAACTTTTCTGCGTATCTTGAGCTGCTTTAATACACTCCTTTACCACTAATTAATCTTATCAATTGTTTCTTGAACAGCCTCTGGACCTTCTAGCTGTCTTAAACCTTCTACATCCCAACACACAGGACTTCTACATTTTCTTCCATATAGGGCTTCATATGGAGGCATACGAATATTAGAATGGAAACCATTATTGTAAGCAAATTCCATTAATGGTACTTGTTCATCCCAATTCCCATCGTATTCTAATGCACACGCCCTCAACATGTCTTCAAAAGTCTGAATAGTTCTCTCTGATTGACCATCTGTCTGTGAGAGAAATGCTATGCTGAAATGTAGTTTAGTTCCCATCGCTGCTTGTAGGCTTTTCTAGAAATGTGAAGTAAAATGAGGATCCCTGTCTGATACAATTGAATATGGCACAACATGGTATCTCACAATTTCTCTAACATATAAACGTGCTAACTTGTCTAAAGAGTTAGTCCATTGAATAGGAAGAAAATGTGCAAATTTAGTTGATCTATCAACTATCACCCACACAGCATTATACTTCCTAAAGGTGTAGGGTAAACCAATCACAAAATCCATGGTTATTTGCTCTCATTTCCACTCAGGCAAAGAAAGAGAATGTAGTTTACCTGCAGGTGCTTGGTGCTCAGCTTTTACCTATTGGCATATTAAACATCTAACAACATACTTTGTAACTTCCTTTTTCATTTTGGGCTACTAGTAATGCTTCTTTAAGTTATGGTACATTTTGGTACTCCTTGGATACATAGAATAAGGTGACTTACGTGCCTCTCAGAAAATCTTTTATTTCAATTTTATTAAGTTAAGAATATACACTCGATTCTTCATAACCCAAATACCATCATCCCGCTCTGATATTTAGCTCAGCTTCCCCTATTGTCTATTCTTTTGGAGTTTTTTCAAATATGAATTAGTTAATTGTGCTTGCTTAATATCTTCTAATAATTGTGGTCTTGTATTCATAGTGGCTAACAATAGTCCATTTTCCTCAAACATAGAAAAACCCATAGCTCGTAAAGAAACTACTGAATTCAAACGATATGTGATCATACCTGCAACTCGTTCATCTGATTTCCTACTCAAAGCATCAGCAACTACTTTTGCCTTCCCATAATGGTAATCAATGGTACAGTCATAATCCTTCAGCCATCTCCTTTGTCGGAGGTTGAGTTCCTTTTGTGTAGGTATATATTTAAGGCTCTTATGGTCAATGTATATATGAAATGTCTCACCATATAAATAGTGTCTCCAAATCTTCAAGGCACATATAATGGCTGCAAGCTCCAAGTCATGGGTAGGATAGTGCAGTTCATGTGGTCTGAGTTGTCTGGATGCATACGCTATTACCCGTTCATCTTGCATTAAAACACATCCTAATCCATTCAAATAACCATATCAGTATAAACAACATATTTCCCTCCCTGTCTAGATAGTATGAGTATAGGTACAGAAGTCAATCGGTGCTTCAGTTCTTCAAAACTAGCCTGGCATCTATCTGTCCACTGGAATTTAACTTGCTTGTTCAATAAATTTGTCAGTGGCTTTACAATTATGGAAAAGTCTTTCATAAACTGCCTATAATATCCTGCTAGTCCCAGAAAACTGCGTACTTCTGTCACATTTTTTAGCGCTTCCCATTCTTTGATTGCTTTCACCTTGGAAGGATGAGGCTGAACCCCCTGTGCTGATACTATATGCCCTAAAAATGCGATCTCATTCATCTAGAATTCACACTTACTAAATTTGGCATAAAGTTGTTTCTCCTTCAAAACTTGCAAAGTAATTCTCAAAGGACTTTCAAGTTGTTCCCGATTAGCAGAGTATATCAAGTTGTCATCAATAAAAATAATTACAAACTGATCTAAATATGGTTGGAAAATATTATTCATTAATGACATGAACACAATAGGTGCATTAGATAACCTAAATGGCATCACAATAAATTCATAATGACCACACCGTTTTCTAAATGCTATTTTTTTGTACATAACTCTCACCAACTTGCAACTGCCAATAACTAGATCGTAGATCAATTTTTGAGAAAACTGAGGCTCCTCTAAGTTAATCAAGTAAATCATCAATTCTAGGCACCGGGTACTTGTTCTTTACTGTGATTTGGTTCAATCTTCTATAATCAATGCACAACCGCATGCTCCGATCCTTTTTATTCACAAATAGGACTGGTGCTCCCCAGGGTGAAGTGCTAGGCCGGATGAACCCTTTTTCTAACAATTCTTTTAACTGCTTCTTCAATTCTTGAAGTTCTGATGGTGCCATTCTATATGGTGCTATGGAGATTGGTGCTACTCCTGGAATAGTTTCAATTTCAAAGTCAACCTCCCTCTGAGGCAGTAATCCAGGCAATTCTTCAGGAAACACATCTGGAAACTCTCTGACAATCGGCACTTCTGATACCCTTAGACTTACAACAGTAGTGTCTATATTTAAGACCCTTATGATCAATGTATATATGAAAAATCTCACCATATAAATAGCTTCTCTAAATCTGCAAGGCACATATAATGGCTGCAAGCTCTAAGTCATGGGTAGGATAGTGTAGTTCATGTGGTCTGAGTTGTCTGGATGCATACGCTATTACCTGTTCATCTTGCATTAAAACACATCCTAATCCATTCAAATAACCATATCAGTATAAACAACATATTTCCCTCCCTATCTAGATAGTATGAGTATAGGTGCAGAAGTCAATCAGTGCTTCAGTTCTTCAAAACTAGCCTGACATTTGTTTGTCCACTAAAATTTAACTTGCTTCTTTGATAAATTTGTCAGTGGCTTTGCAATTATGGAAAAATCTTTCACAAACTGCCAATAATACCCTACTAATCCCATAAAACTACCTACCTCTGTCATATTCTTTGGTGCTTCCCATTCTCTGATTGCTTTCACCTTAGATGGATCAAGCTGAACTCCTTATGTAGATACTATATGCCCTAAAAATGCAATCTCATTCTTCCAGAATTCACACTTAGCCATAAAGTTGTTCCTCCCTCAAAACTTGCAAAGCAATTCTCAAATAATTTTCATGTTGTTCCTAGCTAGGAGAGTATATCAATATGTCATCAATGAAAAACAATTACAAACTGATCTAAATATGTTTGAGAAATATTATTCATTAATGACATGAACGCAACAGGTGCATTAGTTAATCCAAATGGCATCATAATAAATTTATAATTACCATACCGTGTTCTAAAGGTATAGAACTCTCACCAACTCACAACTGCCAATAACTAGATCGTAGATCAATTTTAGAGAAAACTGAGGCTCCTTTATATTGATCAAGTAAATCATCAATTCTAGGCAATGGATACTTATTCTTTACTGTAACTTGATTCAATCTTCTATAGTCAATGCATAACCGCATGCTTCCATCTTTTTTTCACACATAGGACCGATGCTCCCCAGGGTGAAATGCTAGGCTGGATGAACCCTTTTTCTAACACTTCTTTCAACTACTTCTTCAATTCTTGAAGTTCTGATGGTGCCATTCTATATGGTGCTATGGAGATTGGTGCTACTCCTGGAATAGTTTCAATTTCAAAATCAACCTCCCTCTGAGGTGGTAATCCAGACAATTCTTCAGGAAACACATACAGAAACTCTGTGAGAATCGGCACTTCTGATACCCTTGAACTTACAACAGTAATGTCTACCATATTTGCTAACATCCAGATTTAATTAAGTTAAATATAGTAGTGGCAGATATCAAACAAGTAGGTACAATGCTCCTCTCTCCAGTTAACACAGTTTTCAACTCATCTTCAATTTCCATCGTCACCACTTTTGTGAAACAATCAACCAATGCATGATTCCATGATAACCAATCCATAACCAATATTACATCAAAATCCCTCAAATTAATTACCACCAAATCAATTGGCAGATTAATATTACCAACCAAAATAGAACAAGACTTAACTGCATTATTAACTATAATTAACCCCCCTACAGGCATTGACACACAAATTTCATGTCCTAATGGTTCTATCTCAGAATGAGTTTTCAATGCAAAGTCATGTGCTATGAATGAACATGTTGAACCAGGATCAATAAGTACATATGAATCATGCCCATTTATATTTAAAGTACCCATGATAATCTCTGGAGAAGTAGTAGCCTCCTGTCGTGTGACTGCATAGACTCTTGCCTGTGGTAAATGACTATGATCCCCTGTGTACATATAAGCTGATGTAGCTCCACCTCCCCTAACACCTCTTCCTTGACCTCTACCGGCTACTATGGAAACTGTATTATCCGCCACACTACTTTGGCCCCTAGAAGGATATGTACTAATGTTACCTCTGCCCCTACGCATTAGACATTCCCTAGTGAAATGTCTTATCTATCCACAAAGAAAACATCCTATAGGTCTAGTTAGTGGCCTGGCTCCCCAGCGTTCCCCACTATGATTCCTGCCACAAGTGCCACAAATAGATGCATATCCTATACTAGAAAACCTAGAAGTGTTCTGTATAGTCACTGATCCTCCACTTCTACCCGGATTCATACTACTAGGCCCTCGAGACTGATAACTACCCCTAACTTTGAAACCTCCTCACTGACTCCTTGATCTTCCTCTAGGAGTGAATGAGGTACCCCTAGAGTAAGATGGATTATATGTACTAGTTGTTTTCTTTTCCTTTGCTTCCACTGCTTTCCTTTCTAGGATTGTGTCTTCTGCTTTTGTTGCAGCTTCCTGTAAGCAATAAAGGTAGGTGATAGCACTGTCAGCCTCTCTCGTATCTCCAACCTCAAACCTCTCTCAAATCTGTTTCTCTTCAATTCATCAGTTGCCACTTTCTTTAGTGCATACCTGGATAACCTTGTAAATTGCAATTCATATTCAGTAATAGTCATCTCATTTTGCTTCAATTCAAGGAATTCAAGCTTCTTCTTCTCTTGCTAAATTGATGGCATATACTTTACCTTAAACTCCCATAAGAATTCCTCCTATGTCATAGTTAAAGGCTATGCTTGACTACCTGGGACTGTCTCCCACCAATTTATTGCATCCTTAATGAACAAAGAGGTTGCATATATCACTTTCATTTGTGTTGTTGGTTGAATATTAAATTGTGCAAATAAGTTTTCTGTAGACTTCAACCATTCCTCTGCTACCATCAGATCAGTTGTCCCTTCAAATTATTTTCCCCCGTGACTTATCAATTTCCCAAAGTTTTTATCTAACTCTGGTGTCACTAGTGGAGGTGGGGGTGGTGGAGGATGTTGTTGTTGTGCTAGCCTTCTCAAGGCCTCTACTATTTATTAAGTAAATTGTTCCCCTTCATGTTGTGCTGGCCCTTCTTGTCCCTGTTCCTGTTCCTGTTCATCCATAGATTCACTGGATTCGACTAGGCCAACGGAGTGTTGAGGATGCTCCATGCCTATATTTATCACAAAATACACTATAATGTATGTTGATGCATTTTATGCTTAATGTTTGTATGGGTGTGACCTTATTCCCTCTATTTCCCACATTCATTTACACAATCGCAATTACACAACACATTAAGCACATTATATGCATATACACATTTTTAAACTCACTTAGCACATTTCCACTCATATTGACAATTGAAAACGGTTTTTGCACGCAATTGAATAAACTAACATTATTTCATTATTCCTAAGCTCATAACACATTAACACCACATTTGCACTTTCAAAACATAGCCATATATATATATATATATATATATCAAATCTTTCACATGTCCCAGTGGGTCTAATCCCTATTCTAATACGAAATATTGTAACACCAAAATTTTAACTATCATAAATTCCTAACTATTTGAACAAAATTGTAGTTTTTGAATCATTTTAGCCAATTTATGCACTTTTTCTTCATTCTAACTTTATATTCCCCAATAATATACTTAGATAGCCTTAAAAATCAATTTAGAAAAATTATAGAAGTCAAATACAAAAAAGTTACTATTGGGACAGCAACTATATAAAAATAGAACCGTAATTTATGTTTGAAATATTAGGTTATCTCACCACCTAAAGGAACTAGTTTTGGCCTGAATTTTATAGAGTTTTTAGGGGAATTATTGAGGTATCTAAGGGTCAAAAATTTAGAGGAAATACTGTTGATTAACTAGCTTCAAGTTACATCACAAACTGAGGTAAAACAGTTCCAAAATTTAAGACAGTGTGGTAAGTGATTTATGTAGTAATTTAACTCTAACTTCTCATCATTGAAGCTACTAACATATATTCATATTCTCATAACTAGATTAACACTCAAATTCTCATGCAAAAATCATGCAAACACTAGACATACATAAAATCAATTTAAGTTCTAACTTATCTAAGTTAAGCACACATATACAATCCATAAGGTAAATTGTAAACCAACATCAAACATATTTATGGTTATCAAGTTAGCCTTACATTTCACATGCTAAGTTATTAACTACATCACACACATTTCATATTCTCAGATTTTACATTCGCAAAATGCCCCCGTGCAACATGTAATTTCCTCCGGTCCACCTGAAATGCTCGATGATGAGAAATGCAGGAATTGGACTGTTTCGACAATCAACTAGCAAAATGTCTTGAAAAATAAGCCAAGGGGTGAGTTGGCTACTCAATAAGTATTTAGCAAATCAAATAATAAGCACCGTAAGTAGAAGTCATCCAAACTCACATCAAGATAATGTACATAAACCAGCACTTTACGCAATACATAATAACAAAGCAACCATTTACATAAAAATTACCAAAAATACAGAAACTCAATCATTTGACTGGGCGGATGACTCATCCTCACCAAATCATTTTTCTCATTATTTTACAAATGTGAATAAGTGGCCGCTGAAGAGACTATCCCACTGGCTCAATCTCGCCATCTCCCAAACAAGAAGCTATCCCATGGGCTCAGCTTACCTGAATCACACAATCCGTATTTCCCGAGTCAATCCAACCCATTTCAATGTGGCACAACAACAATACTCATTACAACCATAGCTTAACTTATCGATACTTACCAAATCAGCGTACAATCACATACCCAATTAGACAACCAATAATACAACGCATACCATATGTTAAACACAAATTCAAAACCATATCAATCAATACATATAACACACATCAAAGTTGGAATTTTCCCACTCAACAAACTTATCATTTAAGAAACTAAATACTTATCAAATCACAAGCAAATTCAAGGGTTTGAGTTACCCTTTTCCTCACCAACAATTTCTTTGCCTTTGGGGTCACCTAAAAAATAAAATTCAATAACATACACATACTTAAAATTACACATAACACATATTTATCAAAACAAAATTATTTCCCCCAATTCCTAATTTGCCAAATTTTAATAATCAACTCAAAGTGGAATTCAATAAACGATATATATATATATATCTATATATATATATATATATATATA
>CANYLF015095331.1:0-11613 GCA_948193215.1 Bocquillonia castaneifolia
TATGTTAATTATAAAATTACTAATTCTTAATTTATGTGAAATTAACCGTAGGCTTATAATATTGAGATAATTGAAGTATTGAAATTCCTTTTATTTTGTCCTCCTAATTTAAAGTGTCTTTTTTTGCCCTTTTATCCATTCATATAGAACTTGCAGAAAAAAAATGTAAATTCTAACCATTGACTTTCTATATCATAATGCATATGCATGAAGTAATTCTAAATAGATGTATTATGTGTTAAAAATATATCACATTATTACAAATTATATATGACATATTGATTTCAATGTATTGTTGATACATTGATTGATTATGTACCATGAGATTTTTTTTATTTATCAATACTCATTCTTTTATATAATTTAGTTATGTAAGTACTATTTGCTCAAATTACAGTGATGGGAAATTGAGTTTGAATTTGAGAAAGTTATCTAATAATGATTATTTGTCATAATTCTTTTTATTTTCAGATCAAATAATAAAATAAATTGATAAAACATACATGTTAACTTGGGATTCATGTATCTATAAATATAGTTTAGTGGTTAAGGTATTTATAATTGAACTTTGGATTAATGTCTCTCTATGTATAGTTTAGTGGTTAGGATATTTATAATTGACCTGAAAATTTTAGGATGGAATCCTCTCTCCTTAAAAAAAAAAAAAATAGATTCATTCTTCATATTAAGGAAAAAAATTCACTTTCAAATTTATTTTTAAAAGGGATTTTTTTTCATAACTACCTTTCATAAAAAAATATCTTTTCAATAAATATTACTCTTTTAATTTTCATTTTCAATTATGTTGCCCTTTAAAAATCAACTATAAATAAACTAAAAGTAAACTAGACAATTTCAATTTTTGTACATACATTTGCTGTTTTAGTTTATCTATGGTTGATGTATATTATTTTTTAAAAAAATTTTAAATTACATTATAGTACTAATTGCAATATAATTTTATAATATATTTCTACAAATTCTTTGATTAATTTCTACATTTTAAAATATTTTTATAGTTCCGCAATAGTTTTTTTCACAATTCTGTAATTCTAGTGTATTCCCAGATTTTTTATTTATAGTTGATTTAGATTGATTTTAAGTTGATTTTTTTTTTGAGTTCTTTGAACATTGTAAACACTGAAACATAAAACACCTAAAAGACTAAAGCCTAAATTTTAAAAATTAAAATATTAAATCTAGACTATAAGATTGTATTGTGTAACCCAATAACTAAACATGTTAAAAATTATTTTTATAAAGATTACACCTAAAATATAAAATATAGATAAAAATTGAAATACAATTATCTAATTACTTTTAGTTTTATTTAGAATTTATTTTTAAATTTACAGCAAACTTGTAATAACCTTATAAAATTTTATACTTTACATTGATTTTATCTTAAATTGGATATTCAACATGATATTTAAATTGTCAAACATAGAAAATGACAATGCTAAATTTTGTATATCTAAAATATTATCTAAACCTGAAGAATCTAACACTCCAGACCTTTATTTATACATTGCAAATAATAAAACTTAAAAATTTGAGATATAAAATACCTAAAACTAAAACCTAAAATTCTAAAGTCTAAACCCTAAAACTATAATATTAAACCCTAAAATGCACCAATTAAAATCTAAGATTGTAATGTCTAAATCGGATAACCTAAGAAGTTAAAAATTGTTTTTATAAAAACTAACCTAAATCTTTAGAAAATAAAATAATAGATCCTAAATTGCACAAATATAAACCCTAAAATTGTAATGCCTAAATTCAAGAACTAAAGAATCTAAACTCTTAACACATTTGTATATCGTAAACAATAAAATCCAAATACACAAGACATAAAACACTTAAGCTAAAACCTAAATCATATAAATTAAAAAAGCAAATCCTAAGTCATGCAAATATAAATCTTAAGATAGTACCCCTAGGGGAAAAAAAATCTTAAGATAGTAATGCCTAAAACTAAGAACAAGAAAAGATGAGAAAATTGAAATAATACTATCTAGTTTACTTTTAGTTTATTTAGAGTTGATTTTCAATAGACAATAAAGTTGAAAATGAAAAACTAAAAAATCCCAAGAAGTTGAAAATAAATTTTTTTAATTTATCTAGAGTTGATTTTTAAAAGATAATAAAATTTAAATGAAAAATAAAAAACCGCAAGAATCTGAAAAGGCTACAAAAATTGAAATACAACCGTCTAATTTATGTTTAGTTTATTTATGCTCGATTTTTAAGATAAGTAATATTTTTGAAAAAAAAGTATTTTAGTAATTATCCTTTTTAAAACTATAAAAAAAATCATCTAAAATATATAGTACAAAGAAATGCTAAATATATACATTTAAAAAAGAAGAAAAAAAAGCTCAATTCTTGGCCCAGACGAATGATGGATGGTTGAATACATATTTTCACCCCTAAATTTTATATATTTGACCTATTACACTCCTCAACTTTAAGATTAATCTATTGCATATATAAAATTTTGATTTATGACTTATTCAACACCAATTTAGCAAAATTATATTAATTTTGTATCAACTTCACTTCATTTTCATTAGTTACTGTTACCTATAGTTTAATTCATTTTTTTTTCACATCAATATAATTTTTATAACTTTAAATTTAGTGTGTTTTGATAAAAAAAAACTTTATATGTGTAATAGGTTTATTGAGTTTACTTTTAGTGTGTAATAAATAAAAATTGAAAGTTTATATATTTAATAGGTTAATTTTAAAGTTAATAGATGCAATAGTACAAACATCCAAAGTTTAGGGTGAAATTATGTAGGGTAAATTACGATTACCCTCCTGAGGTTTGGCCTATTACACTGATTTGCCCGCGAGTTTCACATATTATACATTTACCCCTCTGTACTTTATTTTTATTACACTAATTACCCTCTCTGATGCAATTTTAATCATTTTTTATTATTTTATATTAAATTATAAGCAATAACTCATAGTTAACAATAAAATATGATATTATAATACTAAAAAAAATTCAAATTAATATCTAAATATATTTATATAAATACTTATAAACTCTAATGATGAATACATTTTTTAATATTTTTATTTATAATAAAATATATTTATACACTAATTTATATTTTTTTAACTTTATAGTATCATATTTTATTATTAATTATGAGTTATTATTTTAATTTAATATAAAATAATAAAAATGATCAAAATTGCATCAGATGAGATAATTAGTATAATAAAAAAAAAGTACAGAGGATAAGTGTATAAAAAAGACGATACCTAGGGGATCATTGTATTTTACCCAATTATGTATTCTACCGGTGAATCCAAACCCTCTCTAGCTCCCACCACCGCAATCCCATCATTGTTAAAGGCGCGTCCCAGACGACAAATCAAACATCAATAAAATGGCCGAAGGCCACTTTAAAGCGACGCTCCATTGTGTAAAGTCGCCCAACAAACCAACGCGCAGAGCATCGCGTGGCTTAATCACATCGCAGCATAAGCATAACTATCTCAACCAACAACAAAACAAAATAAACACTTTTGGTCCGAGAGACATAGCACTGTTTGTACATACAACGACTTTAAAATAAAACCCATGGAACACGATACTGATGCTGATTGATTAATGTATTTTTTTATGATATTAATGATACCCATATGACTAAGAAAGGGCCATTTCCTCACCGACCCATCTGCTGCTGCTGCTGCTAAATGTTATTGTGGTGGTTGGAATTTCAAGTTTTTTTCCCCATTTTTGTTGGATTTATACTTTTTTTTCCATTAAATTTAAGTGGGTTTCTTGTTTGTTTGTAACTTTTGGGTTTTAGTCATATTGGTATGAAAGCTTGAACCTTTTCTGATTGTGGACGAGTTGGGTTTATTCAAGATCGAAGCTTTTTCCATATCTTCAGGTAATTTGTTTGCTTACTTTCTTTAGGCTTTTCTTCTTTTTCTAATGCGATTGTTGACTGTTATTTGTTGCTGTTAGTTTATGCAGTTGATCTGGGTGGGTTTGATAATTTGTCTTAGCATGTTTATTAAGGGCAGGGAAACTGGTGATTGGGGATTTTGTTATGTGAATTTGGGGATTTTAGGGCAGTGTTGAGCATTTTTTTTTTATTAGTGATTAGCAGTCTGTTTACAGTGTGAGATCAAGGGTTTGGAACCTGGAATTTTGGGATGCAATTGAGAACATTTGGCATTGTTTGAGTATTGGCTTGAAAATGATCGGATTCTGTGATCATTGGTTCTTTATATTGTTTTTGGAGATTTTAAGAGCTTATTTTGCGAACTTGGTCACTGGTAGCTCTGTAAATGATTACTTTCTGACATTTAACATTTTCTTTTCTATCTTCTTGTTTATTTGCAACTAAATGCCTCATTCTTCTGCAATATGACATATTACTTGCTATCATGATCTGTTATGGGAAAAATGTGAGGGAAACTAACTTATACTGTCTTGAAGGTTAATTAGGTTAACAGCCGCATACAATCTACTTCCTTCGATTCCTTTTTTTTTTTCCATGTCTTATGTTGGAACTTCTCATTAGCAATACACCGAATAGTTGTTTTCTCACTGCAGATGTTTGCAGAATTCGATTTGTTTGGAATTGCAATTCCCGTACTTGCATCTGCATCCATCTTTAGCTGGGCCTTTACTTTCCCTGCGATAATCTGTTCCTCTTTCCTTGTAGATGGACTCATACTCAGGAAGAACTTCACAGGATGTTCCCCCATCCACTACTCTTGCCTATGTGGATGGGAGTTCATTAGTTGACCATTCTGTCCATCCAGCAGCATGTGCAATGTGCAGAAGAACTTTTGCGCCTGATGATACTGATATTGAAACCATCAGTATTTGTGGGGACTGTAAGTTTTTGCTTCTTGAAGATCTAGGGGACTCGACTCATGATTATCTCCGGAGGAGGCGACATAGAGGAAGAAGAAATCGGCACAACAGTTCCGAGTCACGTGAAAATCTTTTCTCTCAACAGTTATCAAATATGATTTACTTGGTGCGGCAAAACCAGTCCACTGCATCTGGGCATGAAAATCAATCTGCAGATGGAGATGCTTCTGTTAGGCTGTCGCAGCAAACAGGCTCCCATACAACTCCGACTGGTTCTAGAAGATTGCGGAGGGTTCTGTCAGACACGGAAAGTGAGGGTCTTGATAATTTGGATTCGCTCTATGGTGGGGAGAGTGAAACAACCCCCACTACAAGTTGGTATGGGATCTATCATGGTGAGAGCGATGCCATTTCTTTTAGTGCATATGGTGGTGACTCTGATGTATCTGTAGATGGACATAGTTTTCTCGATACAGATATGTTCTTTCAACAAGATGAGGAAAGTAATCTTGACAGTGATACTGACATTGACCCGATGCATACTGGTCTCAACCAGTGGAACTCAGATGATGAAGAAGAGGAGGATGAAGATGATGATGGTGAATGGGATGAAGCTGATATTGAGGAAGACACGAATGAATCAAGGAATGCAGTTCCTCAGCTTCAAAATTCTATAATTTCAAGTCCCAATGAGAGCAGTCGATCAGTTGATTGGCATCAACGGTTTGATTCTCCAGAATTTGTGGACCTAGTTCATTGGAGAATCAGGCAACGTAGACAAACATATAGCAGGGACATTTTTGCTAACTTGGAAGGATCAGAACTATCACACTATGTAGGGAATTCTAGGGACTACCTTGATGCAAGAGGCTTTGAAGAATTGCTTCAACATCTTGCAGAGACTGACAGCTCCAGAAGAGGAGCACCTCCTGCAGCTGCATCCTTTGTAAATAGCCTCCCTCTCGTGATCATTAACAGGGAACATGAGAACCATGATGATTTAGCTTGTGCAATATGCAAGGATGTTTTATCTGTTGGCACTGAAGTTAATCAACTTCCTTGTCATCATTTATACCACCCTTCTTGTATTCTTCCATGGCTTCGTGCTCGAAATTCATGCCCTCTCTGTAGGTTTGAGCTGCCAACTGATGACAGAGACTATGAGGAAGGTAAGCGAAGCAATAGCAATAGAATGACAATGCATGAAATTCAACAGCAAGATGATAGTGACGATAGTTCTTCTGATGTCTCGGATGTAGCTGAAGCTCAGCGAACTCGTGAATTTGACCAGGGTGGATTAGAGCAAACGGGGCTTCTAGACATGGGCCCTGTTGTAAATAACTCTGGAAGAGAGGGCAGAAGGAGATGGTATTTTCTCGCTGCTGCCCCGATTGTTGGTCTTATGGGTATTGTCCTTGTCTACTGGTTAGGAGGAAGTCCTCAAGGTAGAAGGTCAATCCGTAATTGCAACTTTCCTCAGTGGGGCCTTAATCAGAGTCATGTTCCTGGCTCTTCTGCACCCAACCAAAGGGGTAGCAGAACTCGAAGATGACGGTTTTTGTTCTAAGCAATTCTCGAGTGACTACACGAGCGTAGTGTTACTTGTTAGTTCTCAATATATTTATTGGTAATTCTAGTGATTGGATTTGAATAACAATCGGGTTTCAGCACAAGGTTTAGAGTTTTACTCGGAAGGGTCAAAGTTTTTGTGCTGCTGCCATTTCCTATGTCATTACCAGAGTTGATTATCAGTGAAGCCAATATGAGGAGTTAACCCCCACTTTCCTGGTTCCTTCAAAAATGTCTTTCAGGAGCTGGTTTCTTCAAAAATTAACATTTCTTCACTTTGGGCACTTACTGGTTAAGAATTCTAATGCTTGGATTACAAGTGCCTCATTTTGTTCAACTTTGCTGGTTTGTCGTTTGAATTGGTGCGATGCAATTATGATTCGTGCAGTTTGACATTTGAACTTTGCAACTTGTAAAGAAAGTGTTCCTCATCAGTAATTTCTTCTGTATATTAGTTAACTACCAAGATTGGACAATGATTTTTCATTTTCTCCCTACCAGCTTCATTTTATGCTTGGAAAGTAATATTATCCTCAAATGACAGCAAATGCGGCTCACTTTTAACATCTAGTATTATTTTATTTTACAACGTTGCCATAACTTAATATATTAAAGTGAGTGCTCAAAATTCATATCCTCCAGTTGGAAATAGGTGGGTGCCAAAGTCATTTACTGAACTTATCAAGTCCAAGACGAGCATTGCTATGGAAATCAATAAAAATGATGCAGGCAGCTTACGTACATGTATGAAAATGTCGATTAGTTATAACAGAAAACACAAAAAAATTGTATGTCTGGTGAATACAATGATGGACTACCTCACCCTTTTCCAGAAACTTTTGATTTTTAATTTGGCTATCAACACAGTGAAACAATAACCAATAACAATCAAATCGATGGCTTGGCTTGCTGCAGTTTTAGAAGAGTAATTTGAGATAAAGAATTATCCATCCAGACATTGAGAAAATGGCAAAAATATGAACCCAGAACAGTACTGCAGCAGCTTCTCTTCCACAACCTCTGAGATTGGCAACAGCACCTAAACAAATTAAGTTAATTTTATGTTACTCCCAGAGTTTTACTAGTAAATAGTTCAAGGACAGCAGCAATAACTGATTATGAAGTGGATTGGTAATGATTTCTGTTAACTTTAATATTTTCATTTGAAAACATTGACATGTTGATTGGAAATGAAAGATTTCACCTGAGAGGACAGATGTAGGCATTGAATGCTGGAGAAGTAGGACAAAGCGAAACATCTTATCACCAGGAGGGAGGAAGCCAAGCTTATCAGCCAACATAACAATGCCCATTCCAGCGGGAGGCACCAAAATCAACCGAGCAAAAATAATAGCAGCAGTTGTCCGTAAACCAAGTTTAGAACTTCCTGGTCCTGCAAGTGAACCAAAAGCCATCAATACAAATTCATTCAAATGGCATACAAAAGATGACAGGCAATTCAAGATTTTCTTTATTTGAAGAAGGCACCTGTTTTAACTTCATGGCAAGGCCAAATTATATTTCACATATGGGCAATAAAATAATACCATAATTTCAAAACAACAGAGAGATGTCACAAGTTCAACTTACCATCCACAAGGTTGCCTCCTAATGCCAACAAAATACATGGAATCATCGCCTCTCTGATGATCACAAACAATGGAAGTAAAGATCAAAAACTAAAAGATTTGAGTGAAAACTGCAGTGTACAGAAACACATTTCAAGATCAAAATACAGATGTCTGGGAACTTTTAGATTCTTGCATTATGACATATATCAAGCTCATTAAATCAAATAGGAACTTGAACTGGTACAATACCAAACAGTAATTTTCTAGTTTTATATTTACTCTCGTTAATAATAGACCAGAAATTTCCAAGCTCCTAAACCAAATGTTCCAACAGAAAATTAGAGCAAGACCGTTTTAGCAAAGCCAAGAACCAGAAAAAAGCAAGCATATAGTGTCTGAGCATACCCAAGGATGTTGCAGCTGTCTGTGAAAAAGTACAGTGGAGCATCAGTCGTAAGGATCAATCGCTTCAAAAATGGTACAGCACCGAGGAACATGGCTAGGATCTGCAATTAAAATTTCTTGATTGTTAGAATGTGCAATGCCCCACATCAGGTAGTTATGACATAATAGAATGGGTTATCATGTAAAGGGAAAACCATTACTCGACTTGGATCATGCTAATAATTAATTAGATCCAAATTAAACTAACTTATACAAATCCGTTAGCACTCTCCCATACTGTACTGGGCTCATTTGTAATAATTAATATTGTATCAGAACCCATGATGTTCGCTGTACTGTTGTAAACTAATGGTTAGGTCCAAATTAATCTAAATTGTACAAGTCTGTTGGAAACACTCTCCCTCCTTGTACTTGTCCACTTGATATTTAACATTGATAAATGCAGAAAATATTAATCACGATCTAGCTAAGATTTCATAAACAGGTGGCATCACTCTAGGTCATCTGGAATGTCAGGAAGTATGCAGGTCAAGCAATAAAGGTATTAAATCTAAATCATGTGTAGGCTGAGTGCCTTTTCAAGCCATGTAGCTATTACCATCTCAGCTTCAACCAGTGGCCAAGCTAGAAATTAAATTAGTGAGGTCAGAAAATTTTAAGGCACAAAACAAATCAAATAGATGTATGCTTATATTATTTTTCCTAAAACTAATAATTGCTTCTTATTTATTTGATATGAAATTTAGAGGAGAAGTTTTTTTTTTAAATTAGTTATGCATCTCCTCTCCATTTATTTGTTATAACAATTTAATAACTAACAAATTGATGTGGTTTCACCACCAGATTCAACTAATTATTCCGTCAGCTGATTCAACTTTCCTAGAAGCCTCCTTGACATGACAGAAAAAATATTTCAAACACTAAGATTTGATGCTCCCAAATCCCATATGCAGGTTCCATATCAACACTTGACAGTTCACCATCAAGAAGAGTTCAATATCGAGAATATAATAATGCTGTACAATAACATATGACAAAGTCATTGACAGATGGAAACTTACGGAAGCAATAATAGGAGGTTGAAGGATTTGCTTGAGCTTCAACTTTTCATATAGAAAAACTAGAAATCGTTTGAACTGCAAGAAAACAGAGATACAAATGAAACTAGTCTATGAATGAGGAAATGCTAACATGATAGAAAACCAACATTATGTCAATGAGTCACAAAGGAAACTGAATCAGCAAAAGCTCGAGTTCCGCTTATGTCATGATTCATTCTAGTGTTGGTACTGGATTACAACTTGCAAAAAGCCACATAAAAATTGGAATACATGGCTGCAAGGATCATACCAAATTATGATATTCATTCAGTAACACCATTTACTCAATCAACAACCAACAATAACTACTGCCAATAACTCAAATTGAAATTGACTTGGATTTGCAAATCAAATGGCCATGTTTTCTCAATACTAAATGAATAATTTCTGATTCACTATTCTTTACATGAATGAGCTAACAAGATTGCACAGAAACATGAGTTTCACAAAACTACATGTATCCCTATGTATATACCAGCACTCAAAAGTGCAATCTTGATGAGAACTTTTGCTTTCCTTTCTGACAAATGAAAGTAATGGACAATCTCATAGAATTGAAAATGTAAATAATTGATTCTCACCTTTCCTTGCTTTGAAGCATCAGAATCTGTTGGTGGATCCTCCTTAGTAAGCAATGGAACTTGCTCTGGGGCACCGTCTTTTGGAGGGTTCTTGATAGGAAGATTTCCATCCTCAATGTAATATGTACCTTCAGGAGGAGGTGCCAACATTTGAAATACATAAGTGTATAGGATGATTGCACCAACCTGGCATGAATACAATAGATTAGTCAATAGTCAATATCTTGTATCTAAATATGGTGAAACTAGCCCCCTAAAAGATCAGTGTGTGAACAAGGGGACACTGGGCATTTAAACATACTTCAAACAACAATCCAATTCCATCCTATCAATAAAGTGCATCTACATGTTTCTTTCTAAGAAGAAAAGAAAAGTGTAATTTTCAATTCACAAAAACTTATGGAACGCATATAAGACTAAATAAATTGTGTTTCTTCATAGGAGAGCTGAATCTGTGTAAAACCCAAAACAAAGTATATAATGATATAGCTTTGCTTTCCAATTGCAACTTCAATGCATAAACAGTAAAAATCCGTTAAAGATGCTGAAGACCCACCCACTGGCCGAATGAGATATAAGCAGTCCCAGCTGTGCTACATGTTTCTGAGTCACCAAAAGGATTGGATTTATCTCTACATAATGCAGCAATCAGTACAAGTGGCACATTCCCGATGTTCCCTGCATTAATTCCATCATAAATAAAGATATTTCAAATCTGTAAGAGATAATCATCACCACAACAAAGCTATAATACTTAGGAAATGAGAGTTTAGTATGTGTAGAAATTTAAAAGGCCAAAATGACTCATAGTTGCTGCATAATTTACAAATTTTTTTCAAGAAGAGTTTTATTTAATTAACTGCAGAGAATTATACAGACAAAATTGACAAAAGAAAAAACAAGACTGCAAATACTTGCTCACCTATTCCGATCTCTATGATTGTGAACTTGAAAAATGGGTAAGGGGGACGAACAGCATAAGCAACAACAAAACCTATTAGTGAGCCAGAAATGGCACCTAGAACAACATTGGCTGGTATAAACCACCTGCAATAGAATAGCATTCCATAAACCTCAAAATCAATTATTACCATTTGATTAAGATTCAAAAAAAAAAGTACAAACCCAAAATTCCAAAGAAAAAAAAAAGGGTCTTTTAAAATCATCTAAGCCTCACCACTGCATCATCTTCTCTAAAGTAACAGCTTGCCCAAGTTGAGAGAAAATCAAACAAGGAAGCAAAAGAGAAAAAACCAACTGCATAACACAGTAAAATATTTAAAAAAAAATAATTTATAATCAACAAATAACAAAAGCAGAATTAATTAATTAATTTGAAAAACAGAGTGAAGAGGGAGGGAGGGGGGGTTGGGGTGGGGTGGTGGTGGAATACCCCATTAAGTAATCTTCTTCCACTGGCAGGCAAGATATTAACATACTTAGAAGCCATTAAAAAACCCAAGAAACACATTGTAAAGACTTTAGCTGTAGGCAAAACAGCAATTTTGATAGTGCCAATCAAAGACTGT
>CANYLF015097727.1:0-13411 GCA_948193215.1 Bocquillonia castaneifolia
TGAGAGCTCTAGAGCATTTGTTGCTTGGGTTGAGTGGTCTTTCTATCTTGAACAAGTGTCAATCTTTGTGAGGATTGGGAAACACTTGGGTAGGTTTGGTGTTAGCCTTGTAAACACTAGGTTTGGAGTGAGCCTTTGTAAGTTTCTTTGTAAAGGTTGAAGATAGCCTATTAAATCTTCATTGTAAAGGTTGGAGATAGCCTGTTAAATCTTGTTGTAATCCATATGTGGTAGTGGAACCCCAAATTGTGTATTTGGGAGAAGTGGACTAGGTCAAGAGTTGGACCGAACCACTATAAATTTTGTCTATTCTCCAAAGCAATTTTTTAAATTTTAATTCCGCACCAACTCACCCCCCCCCCCCCCCCCTCTTGGGCATTTCATAAGCTAAAACACCATTATCCAAGTGTTTTAATAAGGTTAACACTTAAATCTATCCACATAAGCTAAAACACCATAAAAGGTCATTACCATTGTTAAGGTGTGATCAAGTCATATGACAAGTGGTCTTCTGGTCCCTTAATTTGTTTGGACCTCAAAAGCCCTTAAAAGAGTCTTCATCAAATGTACTTATGCAGTTGCATTATATTCATCAAGTATAAACACACTTAGCAAATGCATTAGTATCACCAATGTTTTGTTATCATCAAAGTCACAATTGGAATCTTAGGTCCTTGGGGCTAACAACTTGTTTTCTTTTTATTCAAACTCCAATCAAAATCCTTGAACTTGGACTTGTTGAAATGGCATTTCCAGTTGTATTAGAACCTCATCTTCTTCCTCAATGGGATTATATCTCCATTTTTGAAACAAGGGAGGAAACTTGGAAGGTTGATAATGGAGGTTTAGCCTATGGAGACAAGGTTTCACCTCTTTCCTCCATCAAAAAACACATTTCTCTTCGTGCAAGATGTCGGGTACGTGTTCTAACACGTTAATTTCACCCTTGCATGATTGGGTACTGTTCATTTGCTTCAATTTTTACAAAATGGAAGAAAAAAAATACTACAAAACGCCACCTGGAGGACCCAATGCCAGTTCAAGTGGCGTTGAAGGGTTCCAACGCCAGTCCAACTAACGTTGGACCCCTAAACACCACTTTAGACGAGTTTTGTGTCTTCTGGGGCTAAAAATGCATGTTTTGAATGTCTAAAATGCAAAATTATACTTATATTGATGCTATAAATGTGTATATGCTTATCCTAGCCTTCTAGGTTAGTTAGAATTTGATAAAAATGATAAAGAATTATAATTTTGAGAAGAAATACAATTAGATTAGAATTGAAATCATACTTATACCTACTTGTTGCAGAGAGATACTGTCACCTTTGATCAAAAGGGTAATTTTTATAAATCCTGTGAGGTATGGAGAGTAATGCCTCTCGAGGTACTCACAATGGTTCATCAGGCTGGATTTGGACCATTTGTCAGCGCTTTACCTGCTCATTCTAAGGATCAGGAGAGTTGTCATTATGACCGCCGTTCTATGCAGGCGCTATTAGAGAGATGGTTCAGTACCACACATACTTTCCAGTTGCCATGTGGAGAGTACACCTTTTCCCCTATGTCTTTTTCTATTGTCACGGATCTGACCTGTGCTGGGGAGCCGATCCCTTTTGATGTTGGGATTTACATAGTGAGTGAGGCTACTTAGGACGAGTATATCAGGCTGATGATCGGTATAGTCCCTCAAAAGATGACTTCTAGGCGACTCCATATTGATGAGATCACTAACCACTTGTTGGGTTATGATGGCGGCGTAGGATGGTGTGTAGACAAGATGGCACGTGCATTCATTATGTATCTGTTGGGTAGCACTCTTTTCTATGACACTAACAGCACAGTTCCCATCCACTTCATCCCCATTCTTAGAGATTTCACTGCTATGAGCACATTTGATTGGGGATCTGCAGCCCTAGCCTATCTCTATTACTGGATGGACCGCGTTTCATTGGGCGAGAAGAAGCTCTGTGGCTTCTGGCATGCTACTCATGTAAGTCAATGAACCACTTTTGCTTTATTTTCCATTTTTCCTTTTAACTTTCTAACTTTCTTTTCTCTTTTTGTAGGTTTGGGCTATTAAGCTTGGCTTGATTCAGCAGTTCACACCTATCCACCTGACTCGATCTTTTCCACTTCTGAGTCATTGAGCCATGAACCCGCAGCCGACCCATGAGACCTCGGTTCATGAGCTTCACATTCTTCTTAATGCTCTAACTGTTGATGATGTAAAAAAGAAACAAACTTGTTAGTTAAAAACAACTTTTGAAAGTTCTCAGAAACTTACCCGTTTGCTCTATTCTTGTAGATTAATGTTGACTGGCTAGGCAACGCAGAGAACTTCCCTAGATATGTTTATGCCAGCAGACTGAAGGATAGGTTGAGGATTCTCCTTGAGGGCCCGGGGAAGCGGATGTGGTATCTCGGTGAGAGATTTCACCACCAGTACTCCAGGAAGATATATAGAGTACATATTCGTCCTCTGATAGACATGTTCTGGTGTCATATCCTGGTTGGGGAGGCTCTGGAACGAGCACTTGCCGGGGCTCCTTGTACTCTTTTCTTAGTTCAATCCAAGACTTATGCTAAGTTCTTATTGAAGAGATGTCTCCCTCGACTTCTCTTGTCTAAGTAGAGATTAGCTCAGGTATGCATTGATCTTCCAAGTCTCATCCATTTTAAATCTTTTATTTAAGTGCTGATCTTAGAATATGCAGGTACGAAATGACGTTGTTACTTTCACTATCCATGGGGATTCTGATGATGAGGAGGATATCAATGCTCTAGAGGTTAAGGAGGCTCAGGCTGGAGATGCCCTCGATTCGACTGAGGTGCCTCCTATTGCTAGTGATGAGGCTGGACCTACCCTTTGACCTCCTTCGATGACTAGGATAATGCCTAGGGTTAGAGTTACCCGACAGCGGTCTCATCGACTAGTTCATAGGCATTCTCTAGAGAACCCTGCTAACTACATTCCAGGTGTGATCACTTCTTTCCCAGGTCACACTGTGCTTTACCATTCTCCTACTGGCATTGTGGAGCGTACTCTGACTCCCGCTTCTCCTTACATCACTTTTTCTCCAGCATGTACTCATGTAAGTTCCTCAAACTTTGTGCTCTTTTCTGGATTGGATTCTGTTGTTCTGACTTGGTTTCTTTCTCAAATCCCAACTGCTGAGGTTGCTCATCTTACTAGCTATTATCAGGCTAGTAAGGCTCTCACTCTTGAAGCTTGTGATGCTTGGCGATCAGCTTACGAGCGTGCCTCAAAGACGAACCATTACTTGAGGACTTGTCTCAATGAATTGGAGGCAGTTGCATCTTCAGGTTCTGGTGATCAGGATGAGGATGTGGATGCTCCTATCAATACGACTATTGCTGGAGATTATTCTCAATAGGATGTAGACCATAAGGATGGAGAACCAAAGATGTTGCTTCCTTGGCTTGTTGGACTGTTTTTAGAGATGCGTCATTGGTTTTGTTTTTCTTTTCAGACTTGTACCTACACTTTATGATCTATGTACATATGTTCATTTTATGATGCATGTTTTCCTACTTTTTCTATGATGTATGCATGAAATGATATGCTTAGAATCCCCCAAAAGTAAAAAATCTGTAAAATCTTGGTTGTTGGTTTTGCAACGCCACTTCATTCGCAGATGCGATTAGTTGCAACTTCTTTCTGACTCCTTTTGGACTTAGAACTTCCCTAGATGCCATGGGTTGAGCCCTACCCCCTAATTGAAGAGTTTGAGAGCATTTTGGGCAAGATTCATGAATCTAATGCCACTATGGCTCTATCCAACTCTAGGTCTCGCACTCCATAGCCTCTGGCTACTTTCTTTGGTTTAACTCATGACCCGATGTTATGGACTTCTTTCCTTGCTTCTAGTAGTGAAGAACTCATTTTTTATGTTGTCAACCCTTACTTCCTTAGGGACTCCTGCATTCATTGGGCTAGCTGAACCATCATGAGGAATCTGACTTTTACTCGCAGAATTACGAATAATGATGATTACAAGGGCTGAGTTGATCTGGGAAGAGCTGTTCTTGTAATTGAATTTGCTGTGCAGGCTGAACTGTCTAACAATGATGGTATAAGTGCTGAGTTATATGATGCAGGTATCAATAAATATGCAAAGAGAGCTAGAAAAGTTGCAAGAAATGCATTGAAAACTTGGTTTTAACATCAAACGGAGCAAGAGAAATAAGAAAAATTAAGTTTCATAACTTTTTATTTTATTCATGCAATGTTTTATCTTTTTAGTTATGTAAACATAAAATCGAAAATCATAAGTAGGTTTGACAATTTTCTCATGCAAAGTTTATTTCATTAATATTAGCACAATAAGCGTACTATAACAATTTACATTTGGTATTACTTCTATCTTGATTTCTTCTCTCTTTATTTTTGCCTAGACTGCCTCTTTCTGAGGTTTTCACTCTAGCAGGCTTGTCCTAATTTTTGCCTAGAATGCTTTTTTATAAGGTTTTCACTCCAGTGGGCGCTCTAATTTTTGCATGAGCCGTCCAGATGGATTTTCAACTCATCAGGCTTTTATTTATCATACATTTTTCTAAAGGTAGTATTTCTTAAGACGATCCAGGTTAATGGGTTCTTTGAACTCGTTCCTTTCCAGATCTGAGATTTTCATAGCTCCCTTAGGCATAATCCTCTTGACCATATATGGGCCCTCCCAGTTTGGCTTGAACTTTCCTCTCAGGTTAAACGGAAATGGCCTAGCTTGCTTCAGCACCGAATCTCCTTCTTTGATTGGCCTTACTCTGACTCCTTTATTGAATGCCCAGGCTATTCTCTGTTGATACACCTGGGTGTGATGTAGAGCCCTCTTCCGTCTTTCCTCTAAAGACAATAGCTATTTGTATCTTGATTCAGCCCATTGTGCTTCTGGAATTTTTGCTTCTAGAACCACTCTCAGAGATCTGACCTGAGTCTCAATTGGCAACACAGCTTTGCCTCCAAATACCGAAGAATAGGGAGTTTCCCCTGTTGCACTCCTCATGGTTGTGTTGTAACCCATAAGAGCAAAGGGTAATTCGCCTGCCCAATCTTTGTAGGTCTTCACCATCTTAGCTAAGATCTTTTTGATAGTCTTGTTAGCAGCTTCCACTACTCTGTTAGCTTAAGGTCTATAAGGCGATGACCTATGATGTTCAATCCCCTTCTCTTCTAGCAGATCTGCAGTTTCCCCTTGGAACTGAACTCCATTGTCTGAGACTATGTGATGAGATTGCCCAAATCTGTTGATGAGATTTTTGTTGATGAATTCAACCATATTCTTTGCAGTAATTGTTGGTAGTGAGATTGCTTCCACATACCGGGAGAAATACTCAATAGCCACGACAATGTATTTGTGACCATTAGAAGCTGTTGGTCTTATTTCTCCGATGATGTCAATCCCCTAAGCTGAGAAAGGCCAAAGATATGTTAAGTTGTGCAGTTTTGGTAGGTGGCAGATGAATCTGATTCCTATATAGTTGGAATTCATGACACTTTCTGACCCGCTTTATACAATCTCTGTCCATAGAGTCCCAGTAGTATCCTTGTCGGACTATCTTTTTAGCCAAAGTATGCCCATTCATGTAAGGCCTGCAAACCCCAGCATGGATCTCTCTCATGACTTCTTTTGCTTCATATTGATCAAGGCATCGAAGTACCCTATTTAGAGCTCGTCTATACAACATCCCTTTTGTGACAAGTGTAATTCATTGACGTAACTCTTAGAGCATGCCTCTTTTTTCCCAAAAGCTCCTTTTGGGTATTCTCCCTTTTCTAGGAATCTCAAAACCTCGTAGAACGACAGCTTTTCCTTCGGCCCATATACAGTCATTACTCGTTCCCCCTGGTAAAAAGGAATCCTTGATCTGCACATCACTAGTTGCTTCATTGCTACATTTTTAGGATTATCCCACATAGATGCTAAGGTTGCAAGTGCATCAGCCATTTGATTCTCTTCCCTTGGTAGGTGTACAAAAGTACAATTCGCAATACTCAAGGTGAGCATCTGAATATACTCCGCATAGGGCTTTAGCTTCTCGTCTTTAACCTCTTAGTTTTCAGAGGCTTGGTTAATTATGAGCATTGAGTCCCCATAGATGGTTAGATTCCTTACTCCTGCTGCAATTGCTACTTCTAAACCAAACAAACATGCCTCATACTCTACCATGTAATTAGAAACTTTGAAATCCAGCTTCTTGGCCAAAGGGATGTTCTCTTCTTCTGGTGTGATCAAGATTGCCCCCACTTCTACTCCTTTCTGGTTGATTGCCCCGTCGAAGTAGAGTTTCCACCCGTTTGCTTCTATTAAGTTTAAAGACTTATTAGGGAAATCATATTCCCATGTTTCCTGCCCTTCTATAGGATTAAGGACTAGAAACTCTACTACAACTCTCCCTTTAATGGTCTTCTTGGTCAAGTATTGGATGTTAAACTCTGTCAGTAACACTAACCATTTAGCAAGCTTTCCCACTAGTACTGGAGCTTCATACAAATAGCATAGCGGATCAACCTTTGCCACAGCTTGAACCCTATAGGATTGGTAGTAATGCCTCAGCTTCCTTGTTGTCCATATCACCGCCAAGCAGGTTTTCTGAACAATGTCATATTTTGCTTCGTAGGATAACAACTTCTTACTAAGATAGTAGATAACATGCTTAACTCCATCTTCATCCTCTTGTACAATCATGGCTCATATAGCATCATATTTTAAGGCCAAATACAATATTAAGGGCTTTCCTGCTCTCGGTGGTTGCAGAACAGGTGGGCTCATCAAGTATTGTTTGATCTTGTCAAATGCTATTTGACATTGTTCATCCCATTCTATCTTCTGACCAGTATCTTGAACATCGGCTCATAGATCGTAGTTAATCTAGAGATGAACCTGCTAATGTATTAGACCTTCCCCAAAAAACCTCTGACTTCTTTTCTCGGTCTTGGGTGCTAGCATGTCTTGAATGGCTTTCACCTTGTTTAGATCCACTTCAATTCCCCTCGGGCTCACAACGTGTCCAAGGAGCTTCCTAGAAGTTACTCCAAAGATGCATTTCTTTGGATTGAGCCTCAAATTATACCTCTCGACCCTCACCAAGAATCGATCCAGTGCTTCAAAGTGTCCTTCCCTGGTTGATGACTTGACCATCATGTCATCTACGTAGACCTCGATTTCTTTATGCAACATATCATGGAACAGAGTTGTGGCCATCCTTTGGTAGGTTGCCCCCGCATTCTTCAATCCGAATGGCATGACTTTGTAGCAATAGATACCCCATTCTGTGATGAATGATGTCTTGATCTTGTCTACAAGGGCCATCATGACTTGATTGTAGCAAGTAAACCCATCAGTGAAGGAATACATGACGCTCGATGCAACACTATCGACCAGAACATTAATATGGGGTAGTGGGAAGTCATCCTATATCGACGCTTTGTTCAAATCTTTGTAGTCTACACACATTCTCACCCTTCCATCCTTCTTGGATACTGAGACTATATTGGCGAACCATTCCAGGTAGTTGACGACCTCAAGAAACCTGGCTTTGAGTTGCTTCTCAACTTCTTCCTTGATAAGCTTCACCCATTCTGGTCTGAGTCTTCACAGCTTCTATTTAACTGGCTTCTTGTTTGGATCTGTGGGGATGCGATGTTCTGCGATGCTTCTGTCGATACCTGGCATGTCGTCATATGTCCATGCAAATACTCCTTTTCTTTTATTTAATATTTTTTAAAAATTTTCTCTCTCATTAGTAGTAATATCAAATGCAAGTGTTATTTCCTTTGGATTATCTTTTATGCCAAGATTAATAGAATGAGTTTGCACATAATTAATGTTAAAAATGCTTATGGTATGATCTATGTAATGCACAGTGCCATCAGGTAAAACATCACACAAGTAAGCAAAATCAGCACTTATATCATTGACTTTTGAAAGGAAAACAGAAAGAAAAGAGGCTGCTTTTATTAATATTATTTTAAGGAAAAGGTTTAGACAAACTACTAAGCAAATCTAATCAAGCAAAGATTTCTAAATGCTACTAAGCAACCAGGATCTTGGATGATGCCTCAGATTTCCATTTCTCCTGACCTACCATTCTTCCTCAGCTCTTTTTCTTGTTGATCTTCCATGAACTGTAGTAGGGCTGGCATTTCATCAGCATGATACCGGATTAAATAATCTCTCATCTAGCGATTCTCATCTTCTGTAAACTCTAAAGTAGTGGAGTCTCCCAACAATCCTTCACTAATGAGAATCCATTCATCTACAAAGCCCCACATTCCTTGACCAACATCTATAATCACTCCTTGTTGAATAAGCTTTTGGAATTCAAAAATGAAAGTTGGGCATTCTTCCAAATAGTGTCCATTATGGCGATGAAACTGACAATAAGGAGTATCCATGTCTGGGAGAGGCCCTGTGTGCTTCATCTATGGAATGAGTCCTCTAGTGAGCATCTTGTAGAAAAAATCTTGCACTGAACCCTTCCGGCTTCCTCCAAACAGATCATCCCTAGGGATCACTCTCCTCTTAGGAGTCTTAGGCTTGTAGAATTTCCCAGGTTCTTTTTCTTCTAGCTTATCTCTGGTAATGATTACATCCAGAAGGTCTCTCAACACACCACAGTGATCAGCATCATGTCCCATGCAAACACAATACTTACAGTACCTCTATGTATTAGGTCCTTGCTGCAATGTTAAGCTAAGGGGTCCTAAAACTTTGGGAATGAGCAACCTCTTCTCATACAGATAGTTAAAATTATGTGACAACGAATGAATTAAATCAATTACTAGAACGTCATGCGGAATCTCAGGGACTGTCTCCCCTATTTTTAGGAGGAAGAAATCCTTGAATTGATCTTTAAGCAATCTGGCATAATTTTGAACCTTGAAAGGTACTGCTTGGTACCATGTTAAAGTGGTTCCTTCTAAGGATAAAGGAAACACTCTCAGTGCTTGTGCTGGAGTAAGGAGCATTGCCTCTAAGATGAAGTCAAATTGCATGATGTGAAGTCTCGGGTCTGAAGCGCCATTAAACCTCTCCATAGGGGGCACCTCAAAATCAAGTGGGAGTGATTCTCCTAGCAGCGATGGCATCATCCTTTCACTCTTTTGCCTTTCTTCTTGTAGAGCTTTTCGAATTTCAGTCTGGACTAGGTTCCAGATTGCTTGAAACTGTGTGTTGTTCAGGGCCTTCCTAGGGGATTCATAATGCTGGAAAATAAGGGGTTAGCATGCTATGCCGTGTACGCAAGGATACATGAATTCATGCATGCATGAATGCATGAGGCAATCAACATAAGTAGTAAACGTTAGTCAATCACACTTACTACCAAGTGGTAGACCTTCCAACCTTATTTCTCCCACACACGTGTTTGTTTGGCAAGTCAAGATTCATAGGAATTGGTCTGGGCCTTCACATCAACAGGGGATGCTCTTGCCAACGTAGTATGCGCATTTGCATAGCAAAAACTCTCGACATCCAAACCAAATAATAAGTCATCATCATGTCCCTATCCCATGTCTTTGCTCTTGATGAGTCCTTGATGTTTGCCATATTCTAGGGTCATCTTAGCATCAATCAGGTACAATTAGACTGACACACCAATATCCCTTAAATAAAGGTAATAGCCAAAGGTTACTCTTCTCAAACCCAAACTGATCCCATGATGTAGGGCCGCATTAGTCAAGTACATTTAGACTAACACTTGACACCCCCATAGGTAGCAATCAGAGGTTTGATTCAAGAACAATAACACTAGATCATGTCAAAATAATGGCTTCATGGCATCATGTAAGCAAACAACATTTGGTAAGTCCTAGTGGAAGTTGCTAAGGCCATTACATGGCTTTAGTCTGTTCAGTCTAAAGAGGTTCCTATAGAAGGCGAACTCCCATTAACAATCTCCCTCTTTCAAAAAAGGTTTAAGATATGGTAGGACATTCAGCTCAAAATTTCCCATTAACTATCACTCATTAACCATAGTTATATTGGTAATAAATAGTAGGACAATTCCATCTATGAGTGGTAGTCATTGATTTCGCCACCCAAGAAGTGCACATTGAAAATCAAGGGTAGCTTGACCAATGGTACCCGTGAAGTAGGGTGTTTTAATGCAAGCATGCAATGCAAGGAAACTAGAGTTTGGAATAATAATGAGAAGTGGTGATAATCACATGAATCAATAGTCTATCATCCCTAGTGGAGTAGCCAAACTGTGGACAAAGAGGGGTTTCCTCAGTAGTCCCAGCCTGATTGACGACTGCGGCACTATGCGTTTAGTATAAGGGAGCTAATAGTGAGTTGCCACCTGAACCAACATCAAGAATATCTTACATGGTGTATGTCTCGATTCCCCTAAGAATGCAAAGACACATTGACCCCAGAGATTCTGTGATCGAACTACTGCATTCTTAGGGCGTGATTCTTACTAATCACTTCTAGAATTATTCTAACCTTCATTTCCTCTATGGCAATCATATCAAAGCAATAAAACAAAGAAAATCCTACATTTTACATGCATTATACATTTACAAAAGATCAGCTTCTATTATTAACAAACAAGATTCATTTTAACACATTTACCAAATATGATTAAAAAATCAGATTACATGCAAAAGTGATATAAAACACATATAGCAACAAAACAACACAACCTAGGTTTCTAACTTGTTTTAACCTATTTTTATTACCAAATAAGCATTATTAACCATTTTTCATGCATAAAAACATACTACAATTACCCAAGAAGGATTAGAAACTTACCTCGTCGCTTAATTCCACGCGAAACAGCATTTTTAAAGCAAAAAAGGCCCTAACGCCAGTCCAAGATCCCTACGCCAGTATAGGACTGGCGTTGTAGTCTTCCCAATGCCACTTCAACAGGCATAACGCCAGTTGGACTGGCCCCAACGCCAGTGTATTCCATATCCAAAGACAAATGCAGAAAAACACGAGAAAATGCAAAAAAATGCTATACACAAGCAATTTAAATGCCAAAATCAGATGTTCTAAGCCTAAAAACATTCATATTAATTCCAGAACATATTAGCATGCATCAAAACACATCAAAACACATATTTTCACCCAAAAGATGAAATTTTTATGCATTAAAACCATATAAATATTCCTAGAAAATTCATTTTTACACAAAAATCAAATCAGATCTTACCCATAATTATATTAAGATTGCAGAAATGTGTTAGTAGCATGAGATATATACAGAGCATTTTTACATCATTTTACACCATTTAAACATTTAAAACATGTCATAAATCATGCCAATAAACATTTTAAATCACCAAAACATGTTATTCACAATCAAATCATGCAAAGAATGATCAAAACAACAAATAAAACCCAAAAAACTTACTTGGAAACTCTCTGGAATTGGCTTGAGTACCCTCAGGGAGCTTCAAATGATGTAGAACAAGGCTTCGTTGTTGCTAATCACCAAGAATTGAAATGGCAGGCTGTATTCTTCTCAAGAAACACCAAAAAACTCCAATGCAAAGGTTACTTAGGGTTTCTCAATCAAAAATCTTTATAAAGTGAGTTGATTTTAGCTTAGGAACACCAAGTTTTTAATTAATCCAAGCTTAAAATGAATTTTCAATCACTAATCAGCCAACCTCCTTCTCAAGGAGAATCTATTACCTTTTTATAGGCAGAAATGCTAAGAAGATGAGCTCAAGTCATTGAATTCTTATCCCTATCTAGATTCAAATTGATGTTTACCCATTCTTAGGGATTAATCATTTGAATATAGCCACATTCTTGGGCTTTAGGGGAGTCAAATTCGTCTAACTAAGCTTGCAGATAGATCTTGAAGAAAGATAAGTGATAGAAATTCATTTTGATAAGTGATAATTCAATGAAAATCCATTAAAAATCAAGAGATAATGATAGTAAATGATAAATAGATGATAACCACCATTTCTATCTCATCTCAAGCTTGAAAACTGATATGGAATGAAGCTTAGCCTTATCTGATCGTTTGGAGTTTGAAAACAAATCAAAATCTGCATTTTGGACTGCCCAGGAATGTCCACGCCACTCCAAGTAGCGTTGGGGAACAGTCAACGCCACTCCAAGTGGCGTTTGAAGCCCTTGGGTAGTGTTCGGCTCTTCCGAGGCCCGTTTGAGGCTCGAAACGTCCGAATCTGAAAAACCGTATTCGATACAAAAATGTGTAGAATGGACCAATCTACTATAATTTTAAGTTTCAGGTCATTTTGAGACTCACACAAGAAGGTATGGCCAAAACAGTCTGAATTTTGCACGATTAGGTTTAAAACAAGCTAGTTTTGACTCAATAGGTTTTTCAAGTTTCAAAACATTTTCAAAAGCAACAAAGTGATAGCAAGGAGCCAACATCATTCAACTTATGCTAATTAAAGCATATGCTATTATCATAGGGCTTCCGAGCCGCATCCCCATTTCTGCATCCAAAAATTAGGTGTTTACAATACTGTACTCTTTTTCCTTCACCAAAAGGTTTTTCTTGGTAAGGTTTTAACGAGGCAGTGTCCTATTTACATAATGGACATTTAAAGAAGAGTGTTATGAATATTTAATCAGTGAATGTCCGTTCATATTCTAGCCTTTACAAATATATAGTCTTTCATAATAATATTATATTATCTCCCCATAATTCTTGTGCTTTTGTTTTCTTAGTATGATAATATATTTGTTCTTATTTTAATCTTCTTTTCTAACAAATTGCTTTACGTTGTTTTACCATTGAATTATCGATTATGTAATCTCTTATGTGATGGTTACAATTTATTAAGTAAAAATTATAAAAAAACAAAGTAATTGTATATTTTTAGATGTTATATTATTTTTCAAAAAAGAGATGGATTAAATGCTAACATTAAATAGAAAATTGTTGAAAAATTTAGAAAATAATATTTTTTGATAAAAAAAGTACTAGCAGTTTGTTATTTAAAACGATAAGCAAAAGGAAAATAAATTAGATAAAGTCTATTTTGTACCATGCCACAAGGGAATAAATAATTTAGAGGCCTCAAAATTTCGATAAAAAAAATAAAGCAAATAAAAGGAACGCCTCAAAATAAACATAACACCCTGAAACATATAGTCAAAAACAAAATTAATCCTGACCGTCTGATATATAGTCAAAAACGGCTAACCATACCAGTTAAAGGCCAGGATCATCTAATAAAGCTTTTATTAATAATACAAAAGCAGCAACAGAAATATTATAGCATTCCCGTACTTTCCCTTCCAACCGCGAGCCATGGCGTTCTCTTCTGCAACCGTTACTACAGCAACGAACACTGCATCACTGTTTGCCTTTCGGAACAGAAACAAAAGCGACATCGTTTCAGTAAACTATGTTTCATTCCGATCAAGTCACAGCCGTACATCAAACC
>CANYLF015099511.1:0-10383 GCA_948193215.1 Bocquillonia castaneifolia
AGAGGTGAAGGGGTTATACGATTATGTAAACGTTCAACAACAACGGGGGTGTGTGGGTTTGGGGCGTAATCTAGAAGAGCTGTTCTTTGGTTTAAAAGGGAATGGAGTGTTGTTTGTTTTATATATTTTAAAAAAACACCCACCACACCATCCCCTCAAACACCACACAATTCCTTCTTTGTTTTATTACCCCCCCCCCCCCCCCCCCCCCCCCGTTGATGTTGAACGTTGACATCATCCTCTAACCCCTTCACCTCTAGCTTCAAGTCCTCTATTTCTTTGGCATGGGCATTCTCCCATTTTTTTTCTCTTTAGTGGTAAGCTCCACAACCTTTTCATCAAAGTGGGCTTTTTCTTTAGTCCATTTCTCTTTTAGAGACTCATTCTCTTTCCAAAATGCAAACAGCGGCCTGAGATGAGTGCCTGCAACACGCTTGGGCATTACCTAAACAGATTCCACCCTAATAAAAATAAAGAAGAGAAGGAAATAAATGAAAGTAAATTTGAGAAATTTCCTTAAGAATATGATCAGAAAAAGGGAGAACAAGTTACCTCCAATTGAAGGGAAAGAAACTTGCCCTCAAAGGCTTCATCTAGCTCTTTAACAGAAGAAATATCATCAGTAGTCAAAATAAAATTGGCCAACCTTTATACAACACCAGGATTGGCCACGGATTGAAGTTTAAAGACTACAGCTTCACGGGCTGAAGAGGCAGAAGCAAGGGACTCAGGAACCTTGGATGTTGGACCTCCCTCGGAAGGTGCCTTTAGAATAGTTGTAGTCTTGGTAAGGTCCATTACGATCACATCAGACAAACCGAAATTCCCCTCCTTCATGACTGCCTCACCAGAAGCTAATTTTCTTTTTGAAAGTATGTGAAAAATTGATTGGCTCATAGCTGCACAAATAGTAAAAGCAAAATTACAAACACAATCAGAATAGTTGAATTGTCAAAGAAAATACAAAGAAATAAGGAAATCAATCAAATCCATGGGTAGGGCGAACTATTCTCTTAGTTTCTACCAATGGATGATCCCCTAGGAAATCAGTCAAATCCATAGGGGATAGATCAAGGATATCTTTTACGCTTTTCTTTTCAGACTAGTCAGTTCTGTCAAGGTGGAGGTAATTGATTTTTGAATCCAAACCTTGGAGAGATCACCTCATCCGTCATTGTACTGTACAATGAGAAACTTATCCTGCCAATTCTTAATGGTTTGAGGAATTCCAGTGAAGATGGTAGTCTTGTGATAATGGAAATTGTACTACTCTGAATCGTTGCAGTCTATAAAGCTATAAAGCTTCTGACAGATGCATGCGTTAAAAAAAAATTATTCTCATAGGCTAAAGCCTTAAGAGAGTAAAAAATTTGAATGAGGATGGAGTTGAGATAAAGGAATTTGGTTCAACGTAAAAGGGTTACCAAGTCAGAGTCTACAGCAAATTTTAGGCCTAGGTTGAGAGAGGCTTCATACACTATCACGTTAAAAATCAGCCAATTTCTGATCGGTGAATGAACCCCTATCGGGAATCACAATTTTATAGTTATTAGGAATCAAAAATTTGGCTTGAATTTCAAATACCTGATGCGGAGTTAGTTTAAGGGGAAATTTACGAACTCTAAAGGCCATAGGGTAATAATGAGGAGCAACGTGCCTTCTTCGAAGTATGGTCCTTTTCACCTCTGGGGGAGGAACTCGATCCTCTACAGAACAGGAAGACATTTCATTTACGTTTCTAATCCTACAAGGGTAAATGACTCTTAGGATAGGTAGAAATAAAAATGGGGGAGTAGGGGAGCTATCTCTAAAGTTATGGGATCTAGGGTTAGAAGAAAACCCTGACTCCATTAGAATAATACAAGTTAACTTAACAGGAAATACGAGTTATTATTTAAAAACTAAGGAAGGAATGAAAAAGTAAATAGATGGCAGACTTGGATAGAGAAGATCGCCAACAAGCAGGAGAGAATAGTAAAGAGAAATAAAAAAATGCAGGCCAAAATTCAAGTTAAGAGATATTAGAGCTTTTGGGCTGTGGCATTTATTGGAGCCTTGGAAAACCAAATGATTATGATAGGAAACTGTGCCATCACTTGTGGAAATATATACATCAACGATTTTTTAATTTTGAATGTTGAAAATATTTGATATTAGCGGGAATAATTAAACATAAAGATTAAGTCTTTAACTTAATAGATTTCTAAAAGGGGGTGGGGACATCTGATATGAATCACAACATTTCAATTTCTTGCTAAGGAAACGTCCTAAAAAAAGGTTCCTAACCCTCCTTCTCTAGATAATTGACAGTTTATATATCCTTGCTTTTAAGTGATAATAACAGAATCCTTGACAAGCGTAGTGGAACACACCACGATTGATTGACTATAATGTTCCTCGATAATAATGAACACTGTCACATACTGGAGATTATGGTGGTACAGTTAGTTTCCCAGACTTTAAAGGATCTCCAACGGCAGCAAAGAGAACCCTATATTAACTATAACAGAGAGGATAAATAGGTAACTCAATTCATTCACGTATAACTCTTATTTAATCAAATCTTCTTGAATATAGAAACTAACTTGAGTGTTGGAGGGGTTGTAAAAGCAACCCACCTAACGTTTCTCTTCTTTTACTGATAACGGTTTATAAAGGAAATACAACTCAAACATAGTTGTATCAATTTGATACGAATCACAACATTTCAGTTTCTTGCTAAGGAAACCTCCTTAGGAAAGTTCCTAACCCTCGTTCTCTAGATAATTTACAGTTTAGATATCCCTACTTTTAAGGGACAATAACAAAATCCTTGACAAGCGTAGTGGAACACACCATGACTGAATGACTATAATGTTCTCGAATAATAGGGAACACTGTCATGTACTGGAGATTATGGTGGTACAGCTAGTTTCCCAGATTTTAAGGGATCTCCAACGATAGCAAAGATAATCATATATTAACTATAATGGAAAGGATAAGCTGGTAACTCAATTCATTCAAACTAGAACTCTTATTTAATCAATCTTCTTGAATATAAAAAAACTACCTTGAGTGTCGGAGGGGTTGTGAAAAGCAACCCAACTAACGTTTCTCTTCTTTTATAAATAGCAATTTAAAAAGGAAACACAACTTAAACACGTTCATATCAATTGGTGCAATGAGCATGGAACACTCATTTTCACATTCATCTTAGTCATTATGGAGCCACAAAACAATCGTGGTTTTGATCTTTTTCCAGATTTGAATGAACCCTTCGTGGAGCAACACATAACAGTTGTAGCTCAACAGCGCTGACCATAATGCTGATAAGCAAGTTGTATATGATTTTATGAGGGTAGAAAATAAAACTCCTCCCCACCTGGAAGGAGATATTTCCAAAACATTAGGGGAATTTCAAAGGATGCTTGACCAATTGAAGGCAAAAAGTAGCTCAGAAACTCCAGTGGATAAGGGTTCGGGGAAAGAACGGGGGACATCAGCCCCCCATAAAAATATTAACTAGAGATAAAAGTGAGTTAGAAGCCAAAATTAAAGGGGTGATGGAAAAATATGGAGTACGAACAATAGGGGAGGATTTTACAAGGAGGGTCCAATCCCCTTTGATAGAGGCAATGGCGGATGCACCTTTACCCTCTAGATTGAAAACCCTTAAACTGGATTCTTATAATGGGAAGGGGTGTCCTAAGAGTCATTTGTATAAGTTTTGAACGACTATACAAGTGCAAATTAGGGAAGATCATATGATGTGTAAGCTTTTTCCCACTACTCTTAAAGAGGCAGCACAGTTATGGTACCAAAGCCTGGCTCCTAATTCCATCAATTGTTTTTCGGTTCTAGCCACGGAGTTCCAATCACAGTTTGTCATGTCCATAGCACAGGGAATGAAGTCCTCTAATTTATTTAGCTTGGTGCAAGGGGAAGATGAAATCTTAAGGGACTACATTAAATGGTTCAACGGCAGTGCCACCACTATCGTTAGTCTCAATATGGAGATGGCACAAACAGCTCTGATGAAGGGTACTACCTGCAGCAAGTTAGGGAGAGAAATGCTCAGGGAAGATCCGATATCTCAAGTAGCACTTATAGAAATTGCCCAAAGGTACATTAGATGCGAAGAGAATGATTTAAGGTTAAAGACACCCACCAAGGGCAAGGTGGTGCTAGTGGAAGAAGTGGGGGCAAGGTATATGGAGAGGTCTCCCCGTTCACCCAGAAGCAGGTCACCAAGACAACGGAGTCAAAGATATGGTAGCTCAACCCTGAAAAAGGAAGAGTTAAGGATGAACTATACTCCCTTGAATAATTCTCAATTCAATCTACTATGTAGATCAAACGAGAATCTAATGAGAAAATTATATGGCCCAAGAAGCTGTCAAGAAAAAAGGAATCTAGAAAAAAACATAAGGATCGTTATTATAAATTCCATAGGGATGGGGGACATGACACAGAGGACTGTTGCCATCTGAAAGACAAAATAGAGCGGTTGGTTGAAAGAGGTGCCCTGGAGTGTTTCGTAAGGAATCATCTAGAAGACAGAAAGAAAGGATAAAATAAACCTGAGGGTCCAAAAGGTCAGGAGACAAAACCCAGGGTGTATGTCAGATTTTATGATGCTATTTTGTGTCATGCCCCACATCCCTATGGAATATGTAATAACGATCATAATTTTTTCTAGATTCCATATCCCCTGACAGCTTCTTGGGCTAGATAATTTTCTCATTAGATTCTCGTTTGATCTACATGAGTATATTGGATTGAGAATCATTTAGGGGAGTCTAGTTCATTCTTCACACTTCCTTTTTTAGGTTTGAGCTACCCTATCTTTGACTTCGTGCTCTTAATAACCTGCTTATGGGGTGAACGAGGAGACCTCTCCCTATATGTTGCCCCCACTTCTTCCATTAGCACCTCTTTTCCCTTAGTGGGCATCTTTAACCTTAAATCATTCTCTTCGCATCTAATGTGCCTTTAGGTGATTTCCATAAGTGCTACTTGAGATTTCGGATCTTCCTCAAGTATGTCCCTCCTTAACTCACTATAGGTAGTACTCTTCATCAAGGTTGTTTATGCCATCTCCATATTGAGACCAATGACAGTGGTGGAATTATCGTTGAACCTTTTAACATTGTCCCTTAGGCTTTCATCTTCCCCCTGTACCAAGCTAAATAAATCAGAGGACTTCATTCCCTATGCTATGGACATGACGAACCATGATTGGAACTCCGTGGCTAGATTCGAAAAACAAGTGATGGAATTAGGAGCCAGGCCTTGGTACCATAGTTGTGCTGCCTCTATAAGGGTAGTGGGAAAAAGGTTACACATCATATGATCTTTCATAGGGTGCACTTGCATAGTCATACAAAACTTATAAAAATGACTCTTATGAAACCCCTTCCCATTGTAAGAATCTAGGTTAGGGGTTTTCCATATGGAGGGTAAAGGCACCTCCGCCACTGCCTCTATCAAGGGGGATTGGACCCTCCTTGTAAAATCCCCCCCTATTATTTGTACTCTATATTTTTCCATCACTCCCTTAATTTTGGCTTATAACTCGCTTTCTTCTCTAGTCGAGATTTTTCCTGAGGGTTGCTGTGACCCATCCTTTCCCCCTGAAACCTTATCCACTGGAGTTTTTAAGTTGCTTCCTGCCTTCAATTGGTCAAAGCATCCTTTGAAATTCTCCTAACATTTTGGAAAGTTCTCCTTCCTGGTGGACAGGAGTTTTATTTTCTGCCCTCATAAAATCATGTACAACCTACCTATCAGCATGCTGGTTAGCGTCATTAAGCTGCAACTGCTCTTCCTCCACGTGCTGCTCCACGAGGGTTCATTCAAATCCGAAAAAAGATCAAAACCATGATTGTTTTGTGGCTCCAAAATGACTAAGATGAACGTGATAGCGAGTGTTCCACACTTATCGCACCAATTGATACGAACATGTTTGAGTTGTGTTTCCTTTGTAAACTCTTATCTGTAAAAGAAGAGAAACGTTAGGTGGGTTGCTTTTCACAACCCCTCCGATGCTCAAGTTAATTTTTTATATTCAAGAAGATTGATTAAATAAGAGTTCTAGTTTGGATGAATTGAGTTACCTACTTATCTTCTCTGTTGTAGTTAATACAAGATTCTCTTTGTTGCTGTTGGAGATCCCTTAAAATTTGAGAAACTAAATGTACCACTAGGAGGTTTCCATAGCAAGAAATTAAAATGTTGTGATTTATATCATACAGGAAATGTGTTTGTTAGGTATCCTATTAAATGGGATGTACTCTACGTGGAGGGATATTAGCAAGAGTTGTTAGACTCCATGATTATGGGGATTTTCCTGATGATGATAATGGTCAAGATTTCTAGGAATTTGATTTCAGTCATGATTCACTTGAGTTGGCCGTCTAATATTTCATGGTTCAATTACAACAATCCCTTCTCATAAGATGACTAGATCATTCATTTGGGGTTAAGCCTTGACCTTATGTCTAGATGAGAAGGAAATTCCTTAGGTCATTTTGTATCAACGTCGATAACACCCGCATAGGTTCTGTCTTCCCCATTTCCCTTCTTGGGACCTTCCTGTCTGTAATCTACTTCTCTTTTTTCCTCTAACAGTTTCCTTAGGAATCAACTTCAGGTGCCTCTTTCTATTAACCTTTTAATTTTATCTTTTAAATGACGATAGTCCTTTGTGTCGTGGCCAACATCCTTATTCTTTCTGGTTTCTTTGTCACCTCCTAACTTATTGGGTCACTTGATCTTCTATGTGGTTTCCCTCTTGATCCATATAAGGATGTTAGATCTATTGTCATTTAGGGGGGGGTGTAATTTGGCCTTCTTTCATCTTTTTTTTAGGCATGGAACTACCCTGCCTATAACTTTGTTGCCTTGGGGATTTGCTTCAAGACGATTTGGGAGACCTCTGCCTGTACCTCTGGCCCTTCTCTTCTATCATAATTGATTTCCCTTTAGTTGGTATCAGCAAGGTTTGATTGGATTCCTCCATATGGATGTGCCTTTGGGCGATCTCCATGGGAGTCAACGCATGTGGTCCCTTTTAGGAGCGCCGCTTATTCCACCTCTATGTTTAGATCCATAACTTTTGTGGCTTTATCATTGAACCTCTTAACATAGTCCCGTAGGCTCTCCCCCCTTCCCTTGTATTAGGTTGAATAGTTCTAAAGACTTCATTTCCTGTGCCATAGATGTCACAAAACATGACTAGAATAATGTAGACTGCTGGGAAAATGAGTGAATTGACCTTGGCAGTAAGCTTTAGTACTTGATCTGTGCTATTTTCATAAAGGTTGTAGCAAATAGCTTACACAACATATGATTCTTATGCGTCTGTATGTTCATGATGGTGCAGAATTTGTATAGATGACTCTTTGGACATCCTTTGCACTATAGGAATCCAGGTGTGGGCTCCTCCACTTAGCCGACAATGGGGCTTCAGCTACTACATCGGCCAAACTTGTCTGGACCTAATGGCTAAAGTCTTCCTTTAAAGTTCGTACTCCGAATTTCTCCATAACTCCTTTTATTTTTAATTCCAAACTTTCCTCCTCTTTGGACTGAATAGGTTTTGATGCTGATTGAGGTACTCCTCTATCAACTTCGACATTTTTCTCCGAAGGGTTGGAGCTGCTCCGCCTTTGAACTACTTGAGTACTTCTAGAACTCACTTATGGTCCTAGTTAAAGCATTATCTTGATTTGTGGGTGTATGGTCGCCACCTCCAAGGATGTTATAGAGGACTAATTGGTTGTTGTTCTGACTGTCGTTGTTGAGCTAGAATTGGTGATCTCTTTAGCCTTTCTAGCCCCCTTGGGGCTGCTCAATAATTGGCTCATTCAAATCTGAGAACAAGGTGAAATAGCACTGATATATAAAGACGATGTTATTGTTTGCACTCAATTTTGAATTCGCTCATACAACAGCAAAATAGGAAGGCCTAATGCTGCATCAAATTGTTGAGACTTTTGAACAAATGTCTCCAATTAACCCACTTTTTACAGGTACCAATGCACATGTCGGGAGCAGACCTCCGCCTCATTGGAAGCTTTTACTAAAGCCGATTGAAGTCTTTTATAAATAACATCGAGGAATCTTTCCAAAGGAGCACGTAGGTTACAATTCAAGCAGCAAATTAGGAAAACAACTGAGTGCTTCTAAAAGCTTTAGGAAGAAAACAACCTGAAGACCTTGAGGAACCCCAGGAATTCCTCAAGGAGGTCGTCCTCCACAGAGATAGGTTTCGCCTATTTTCCAGGGCTATGGAACTCCATCGCCTCCTCCAATGCATGGGGAGATCCTTACCCCCTTTCAACAACCACAACCACAAAGGGGGCAAGAATCCATTTCCACCTCCCCCTCCTCCTTGGGTACATGTTAATTTAGATTTCATTAGAGATTAGGTGCAAGAGCTCTATAGGCTTGGCCTTAGACAAGTTGGCCGCCCAGAGTTTTACAAGCCATATTTGGACTACATAGAAAGGAAAACCTCTATCTAAGGGGAGGGGGTGTAGGATTCTAGAGTTCACATTGTTCTCAAGGCAAGACGAGTTCTCCATAATGGAACACATAGTCAGGTTCACCATCCAATGTAATGAGATGGCTTATCAAAAGAATTTCTCCTCTCTCAAACTGAGGTTGTTCCCAAATTTATTAACTAGACCAACCTTCTCATGGTATGCCTCCTTACCCAGGAACTCTATTTTTACTTGGGCTGACATAGAAAGGTAGTTTCACACGTAGTTCTTTATAGCTTAACCAGAGGTCTGTATTGTCGAGCTCTCAAGGGTTACTCAACACCCTAGGGAGAACACAGATGCTCACATCAGCAAGTTCAGAAAGATGAGGAGTCGTTGTAAAATTATACTTCCAGAGATTGAGTTTGTGAAGATGGCTGAGAGGGGGCTTGACATATAACTCCGTAATAAGTTCCAAGGGGATGGAGTTTCAAGACTTTTATGATCTTACAACCAAGGTCTCACAATATGAGGAGCTCCTGAAAGAGGAAAATCAAAAGAGAAAGTTGGCCATATAAACTTAATGTCAACAAGTCAATTCAGTGGAGGCTGTAATTGCAAATACCACCTTTGTCGGGTCCTGTACCTGTCCCATGCTAGTTAATAAGGTACCGGAGGCTTGGAAGAAAGCATATGCCTCTATTGCTACTCCATAACATACCTTTGATGTTTCCAACACTGATGAAATCTTCGACTACTTGGTAAATGAGAAGTTCATCACTTTTCCTCTAAATCACAAGGTTTCCTCAAAAGAAGAAATCAAGGGGAAGGACTACTGCAAATACCATGGTATCTGGAATCATGCTGCAGCTGCTTGTCAGGCCTTTAGAAATATCATCCAGGATCGCATTAACAAAGGAGTTCTCTTGGTTTGAAACAAAAAGGAGATGTTATGGATTGATGAGGACCCTTTCTCACAACAACAACAACCACCCCCCCCCCCCCCAATAGTCTCGATCAGTGTCACAAAATTTGCGAAGTATAAGTCTCTTTCCAATTATAACCTTTCAACGAGATTGGGCCCGATATTACTCGGCCCAATGGTTGCCCCATCCAAACCTAAAGAACTCTACCTTATCCCCCTCGGCTTCTATGGCCCACACGACTCTCCACTCCATTTCAACCAATCTTTATTTTGGGTCCCACCTACACATCCTATGAAAATTTTATCAATCGGACCCTCATTAATTGGACTAAGTTCTTCATGGTCCTTCACTCCCAATTATTGATTGGACATTAAATAATTTTGAGCCTCAAAATTGAGTGCAAACACATCTATACTGTCATCATTTGAACACTATAAATTTTATTATTATATAGAATTTGTAACTTAATAGAGTTTTATTTATGATTAATTAGTGTAAGTTGTGACTGCTGTTTTTTATTCTCATATAGAGTTTATTTCATTATAAAGTGTTTTATATAGTGGTTGTATTGTATCTCTAAATTGAAAAGAAAGAAGCAATAATAAATAGCTAGTAAATAAAAAAAATTAAATATGAAAAAAATATAGAGAATCATTATTGAATAATATATATTTATCATTTAATAATAATAATAATAATAATAATAATAATAGACTAATCTCCACCAAGACGTAAAGAATTATAAAAAGTGAACTCGTTGCAACTGTAATCAAATAAACGAAGAATTCTATATTAGTTGAAATGCAAAAAAAAAAAAAAAATGACTCAAGTAAAATTGAGAATTTAACTTTATAAAAAGTTCTATAAAAAAATCTAATATGTGTAGAAAAATCTTACGGTTTTTATGCATTCCTCCTTCGAACCTTGAGCAACAGCTCCAAACTCAGCACAATTTTGCATAGCACGCCTGATTACATTGACGGACACAATTA